>WEKY01051260.1:176140-255187 GCA_013390045.1 Picathartes gymnocephalus
GCCTGTTTCCCCTCAGATTTGCTGTCCCCCCTTCCCGGGGCTGTTTCCCCCCGCCCAGAGCCTGTTGTCCCTTCCAGGGGCTGTTCCCCCGTTCCACGCTCACCCCCATCCGTGGAAAAGAGGGGACGGGATGCCCGGGCTGGGGGTACCCCCTAGGAATGGGCGAACCCCCCAAAAATACCCCGAGGGGCACGTGGGGCCGGCAGGAGCGATGCCGGGAATATCGGCAACTCCGTGCCATGGGAAGGGCCGAGCCGAGCTGTCCCCCCTGTCCCGCAGCCCTCCTGGGGCGGTTAAAATGCTCTTTAAATGGTTATAAAATGGTTAAAGGCTTTGCCGAGCCGGGGGGATGTCGGCGCGCAGCATCCACAGGAATGAAAGCGGGGACATCCAGGTTGGGAAATGCAAGGCGGTGTTGAGGTTTTCTGCCTGGATAAAATGCGTATTCCGCTCGTTTTTATGAAAATGTGGATTATTTCCCCCTTTTTTTCTTTTTCTTTTTTTTTTTTTTTTTTTAATTTCCTCTTAGCAATGATTGCTTGCGTGCTCTGTTGTTGGCATTGTGGTGTTCAGGGCAGTGAAGTCCATGGCTGTGTTGTGGGTGAATAATGCCAGAAAGGAGCTTGGTTTCAGTCCTTTATAGAAAGCAGAGGAGCCTGGAAGTATGGAAATGAAATAAATATTCATTAGCAGAAAGAGGTTTTGTACCGGCTTGGGTTTTGAGGGCATCTTTTCCCCCCCACTGCACATCGTCATGAGCTTTTGGGTTATGGTTTGTATTTCCATAGGCTGAATTTTATTTATTTGGTGCTCATTATTGTCAAGTGTAGAAAAATGAGCAGGTTGAGGGTATTTTTTTCCCCTCTCCTGGACAAAGACATGTTGTACTAAGCAGAAAGAAACCCCAGAAAGATTCTATTTCTGTTTTAATCAAAATATGATTTAAGATGCAGTGGTGTGCTTATTTTTGCTGTTAAATAGGGATGGAGGAAGTCAGAACCTTTTTTTTGGTGCGTGTGTGTGTTGGTTTTTTTTTTAAAGGAATGTGAATGATGGAAACATCTTTAGGGAAACATTTTGCTGGACTTGATTGCATCAACTGCATTATTTCATAAAATGTGAGCTGTGAAGTGGTTGTTGATTAGAACTCAAATTGAGGAGCGATGTTGAGCAATGTAAAGAAAAAGGAAATTACAATGAAGAGGCCAAATGCTTATTTTCTTTTTTTTTCTGTTCTTTCTGATTCTGAATTTTAACTGTTTCATGGATTCTCTTGACTTTTATTGTCGAGTCTTTTAAAAAAACAACAACTATGATCACTGCATTTATTCTTGTTATACATATACGGTTATTAAAAGGACTGATCTCAGCCAGCATTGTATTTTGCTTTAAATTCATATTAAATCTAATTAACTTTTGTTCAGTAAGTTGCAAATATCGACTTACCCAGTTATGCACCCCAACTCTTTATTTACCAAGGCAAATATTGATGTTTTTTAGAAGGACTCTTTCTCTCCCAAATCACGTTCTTTATTTCAGGGAACGTTGGATAAGTACTACAGATATTATTGTCCAAATCTGGGGGGTTTGGAGTATATTCTTCAGCTGATTAAAGTTCTTGGCTGTCAGCAAAGACAGCTCACTTTTTTGGGCAGGTAGATGCGTATCCACAATCCTCTGGAACAAAGGGACTGGAAGCAAAATGTGTGCCATGGACGTGTTTGGAATTTTTTCAGAAAATGTTCCTTGGAGTCAGAAACGTAAATTGCAAAAATAACTGGGATACAATCATTTAGGGAGGACATTTGTGGAGATGCTTTCTGATGTTGGTTGATCCTCATCTGTCAGACTCCATGGTGAGCCTGCATTGCAGCAGGTGAACTGCCCAGGGAGTTCTAAAATCTGCAATTAAGTTTTCCTGGTCCCCAAGATTTGTAATTTACCACAGGGATAACGGGGAGGAGCAGGGAAGAGAGGTGATGCTGCTCCTGAAAACATTTCTTAGGAGAGCGAGAAAGCTTTGGGGCAGCAGTTCTGTGAAAGGCCTTCAGTACCTGCACTGGAAGCATAATTAAAATGATAATTGAGTTGGGGCTAAATTGAATTATCCGATCTGCCTGGAGGAGCTCAGCTGGGAGCCGGAGGTGCACACGCAGCCACTCCAGGCCAGGGAGGTGTGTGAGCAATCCAGCGTGGTGCTTGCTTTTGGGAAGTTCTCCAGGGCGTGGGATTGGCACCGCTCTCCCTTCCAGGGGAGTGGGACATTGACCTGCTGTGAGAGCTGTGGCACGGACAGAATTCCACCTGGCCCTGAATCCCGGTGTTTGCTGGGGCAGAGGCGGTTCAGACCTTTCTGCTCAGGTGGTCAGAACCCTGCATCTTCCCAGCCAGGAGCTCTGAGCACACTCCCAGCTCTCTGGGAAGCAGTTGTGAGTGCTGTCAAAAGGGAAACACAACTTTTATACCTTCCTTTGCGAGCTCTCTCTCCCCTTCAGTGCGGATTATGATCTTCATTTGTCTCCCAGCCCTGCCTTTGGGGCCTGATGGTATCTGCAGAGGCCCCCGGTTTCCCTTTCCGCAGCACAAGTGCTCCGTGTACTTTCTGTTTCCTCTGCAATTCCTGAGCTCTGTCCGTGTGCGGGGGCATTCCTGTCCGTTTCTGTCCCCAGTTAGCTCCTGGCTGACGTGCCTGTGCTGTGATCCTCCTCATCAGTTCTGCTGCTTAAAATCCATAAGTGCTCATGTTCAGTCCATAGGAATATTCGATCTGAAATGACTGAGTGAGGAGAGGGCTCCTGCCATGCCCTGCGGTGTTTTCTTTTTGCTGATTCCAAATGCCAATCCCTTGGTCCCTTTGGATGCTACCGGATTCTCGTGCCGTGCATCCCTTCAGTGATGAAGATTTTTGTTTCACTGACAAGAAATAAAATCCACTGGTCTGGTTTTTTACCTGTTGATGGTCTTTTAAGTCTCTGAATTAAAAAATACGCATGCTTAATCTGTCACTGTTTAAAACTGGGGATAAATTTTCAGGAATTATTTCCATGTGACTCAAACACCAGTTGGACAGGCACAGTTCTTCAGAGCTGTTTAAATTGTGTCACTTTCGTGTTCCTTCCACTCAACTGAATCACTTTGTTCCTATTTTTGTGTCAAAAACATTGATATCCCTAAACACAAGGGAAGAATGTGAGTGGCAGGGCTGTGTTTATTTATGCAAATTTGTAGAATCTCAGAAGGATTTGGGTTGGAAGAGACCTTAAAGCCCATCCAGTGCCATGGGCAGGGTCAGCTTCCACTATCCCAGGGTGCTCCAAGCCCTGTCCAGCCTGGCCTTGGACACTTCCAGGGATCCAGGGACAGCCACAGCTTCTCTGAGCACTCTCCGTCCTCACAAGGGAGGACTTTTTTCCCAGTAAAATTTGTTTAAACCTGATTATTGGAGAAAGTAAGGAAAATGTGATTGTACTTCCTACCTGCCCACCTGGGCAGAGAGAGAGAATGAAATCAGTGTAAGGACATGTCTATGATCTGTATTTTGTGTTACGCTCTGATTTATCAGTGCTTTGTTAGGTGGATAATCTTGAGGTGGGATTTTATGTTTATTTATTTGTTAGCTTGAATGGGAAGCAACAGTTGGGAATTTCCAGGATTTTCTTTGCTGAGGGACAGGTGTGCCATGGGTGTCTGAAGCAGGAATTCCAGACCTGTAATTAAGATCCCAGGCAGGGAAGATCCAGCTTTTAAGGCATATCCAGCATTTGCAAATCTGAAATTTGTGGAAGCTCTTTATTTTTAAGAACTGCATAGGGAATGAGCTTCTGTTGAGGATGACGGAGACACACGGATTTTTTAGAGTGTGAGTGGGACTTGGATAATTTTTCCAAAGCTCCTCTGGGTTTTGTTTACTATGGATGTGCTGAAAACCCTGAGCACTGCACAGGAATTTCAAGTGACTGTGCTTTCTGGGAGGAAAAAATGTGGGCCTGCTGACGCTCCCCAGCAAACCATTTAGGAGATTATCGTCATAGGATTTATAAAAGCTGAAAAAAAACCACATTCCCCTCCTCTGGTTTGTATTTGCTTGTGCTTTACCCTGTCTCTCCTTCCTCTCCTTGGCTGAAACAGTCATGTGGAAAGCTGGAGAGTGGAAAAATGAAAAGTCAGAGCAGAAAACTGGGGTTTATCGTGGCCTTGGTACGATAACTTTCTCAATAGGAAGATTAAAGCTGAAGTGTATTTGTAGGCTGATCGTTTTTGCCTTCCTTGTCTCAGCAAGGGTTAGAGATTTGGGAGGATTATTGGAGACAAGCTTAGAGTATTTTATGAGAGGAAAAGTACTAAACTGGCAAAAAAAAAAAAAAAAAAGAAGAATAGATGCCATCATGCCTGCTAGGCATGTCTAATTCTTTGATAAAATGGATAAAGATTGCAGACTGCAGCAAAAGTTAAAATAGACCATAACATCTCAGGGTCTGCAGGGTTTTTCCTCCTAATTTGCTGTAGAACTTAATAAAAAAGATTTGCCTCTTTTATGGCATCAGGCTCTTTATCTGCCAGAAATTAAAGCCCAGTGCTTGGGCTTCTGCTTTCTCTGCTGTTACCCAAATTTGATAATGAGTGGGTTTTATCATTCATTCATTATTCATTGGAAATACATCCTGAAGACGGGTGAGAAGTTTTGAGCACGGTCTTCTTTTCCTCCATTTTCCATTCAGTTCTTTATACTTCTGTTTATAGGCAACAAAAACTTGCTTTTTAATGGACAAGGGGATTTTTGTGGTTATTTTAAACAAGGTCCTGAGAGTCCCCACAGACCCATGGGCTGCCCAGGACAGGGGTGGAGTCCCCATCCAGGGAGGGATTTAAAAGCCACATGGATGTGGCACTTGGGGACATGGGTTAGTGGTGGCCTTGGCAATGCTGGGGGACTCCACAATCCTTAAGGTCCTTTCCTCTGTTAACAATTCCATGAGTCTACCTTCTCCTGCTAATTTGATGGACAAAATAGGATCATTCATTACAGTTCCTGATGGCATTTTACCCAGGATAATTGTCATGTCTGTATGGGCAGACAGGTTCTGAGGGCTTTTCCCTGCTGAAAAGTATTTTGCATGAAGCTTGTGAGCATTTAAAATGCAATTACTTTGGAATAGGTCCCTGTGTAAACATTTGATTCTGTAGTAGTTTATTCTACAAATAATTTTCTTCAGTTTTCTGTGTATGGTGTCACTTAATGAGACTTTTAATGGCTTTTACAAAATGATGGCTTTCCACTTAGTTTCCAGTTTGCTCTTGACTTGACTTACATTCACAACAGAAGTTTTCAAGCCTTAAAAATGCAGTGCCTTAAATTGGAGAACTGGGTTCTTTTTCTTTACCGTAGCATCCAAATCCCAGCTATTGAACTTTCTTGGATAGCTGAGTCTTTTAATATGGATTTGGGAGCTCAAGAAAATATTTCTTTTTGTAAGAATTTTTTGACTGCCTTTATATTTGAGCCCTTGGAAAAGCAAATACGGGGGAACAGCCCAGGAGCATCTTGCCCACGTGGTTTTGCTTTCCAGGGAAGCTGTGCTCTGCTGCTGGAGCAGATGCCAGGGACAGGCTGGGTTCCTGGGTGACTGCAGGAAGTGTGGGATATCTCCACCAGGCGTGGCAGAACCGGACATGGAGGGAAGGACAAGTTTTTACAATATGGGTGGTAAAACAGTGGCACAGCTGATTGCCCAGGGAGGTGGTGGCTGCCTCCTTCCTGGAAGTGTCCAAGGTGTAATTCCAATTAGCTTCTAACTATTGCTTCCAAAAGCCAATTCTTGTCTAAATGTCCTTTGATACCCAATAACTTTTCCCTTTGGAGGGAACTCTTAATTCCACAACCAAGTGGTCTTTGATTATGGTCCAGTTAAATTCACAGCATTGCCTGGGAAGTGCTGGGCAGGTTCCATTTCAGGGGCTCTGGCTTTCCCATTTTGTTCCCTAGATTCCAGGTCTACAGTGGACCTCTGGAATGGTTCTGGGCTCTGGATGAAGCCCAGCAGAACCCACTGCAGCTCACTTTGCTGGGGATTTTCCATGGGTGGCTGCTTTTAGTCATCTCTCCATCGGCCTGCTCTGAATCTGCTCAGCTGCTTTGTTGACACATAAAGTGGTGATTTTTTAATTGGGATGGCATCCTCAAAAGATTGCCTGTTACATTGCAGCACTTACCTTGGTCACCCTGGATATCCTCGGAGGATGAAATCACCTTTGCTAGACAAGACCTGTTTTCCTTGACATTGACTTGGCTGTCATTAATTTTGCTCCTTTTTAAGTCCAGATCAAGTCTGATTCAGTTTTTCCTTATTTCATCCAGAGCCCGTGTCTGGCAAACTGACTGGTGTTTACTTGAGTCATTTTGCTCTCTCTGATGTAATTGTGTTAGAAATACTTGTCTTCCAAATTTTCTCCTGCATTCTGAAAAATATTGCAAATGAGCCCTTGGGGTCTCTGAAACAGTGGAGGACTCCTGGAGGACTCCCTGGTTAAATATCCTGGGCTTCTGGGGCATCATTCCATACTGGAATGCAGAGCTGGTAGAGACCTTGGGGGGCTTTCCAATCCATTCACCTTCTCCAGGCAAGCTAAAGTGTCCCTAGGGCATCCTTAACGAATGTATTTCTAATTTTTCCTTAAAATCTTCCAGTGGTGGAGGTGCCAGCCTGCTCAGGAAGCTGGCAATGAGCGTTTAACCAATTTGGTTAAAAGCTTTTCCAGTATCTTAGATCTTTTGGGAAGCCATTCTTGGCTGTGAGGGTGGGGAGGCCCTGGCACAGGGTGCCCAGAGAAGCTGTGGCTGCCTCTGGACCCCAGAATTGTTCCAGGCCAGGCTGGACAGGGCTTGGAGCAACCTGGGACAGTGGAAGGTGTCCCTGCCTGTGGCAGGGTGGAATGGGATGATCTTTAAGGTCCCTTCCAGTCCAAGTCATCCTGGCGTTTTGTGATTTCTGAGAAATGAAGATTTTTTGCTTTGCTGTGCAGAGTAACCCATCCCCTTGTTTCTGCTGTCACTGATGGGAGCGTGTTACATCCTCCTCCAGTTTGTTTTCCTTTAGGCTGGCAAGGTCCTTCAATGTGTTCTTATGGATCATTTTTATCCAAATCTCTTTATTATTTCCTCAGCTTTCCCCTGTACTCTGGTGTGTTTACTTCTCTCTCTCCTCAGACTTGGCACTGCGTGGCCTTGTCTGCATCGTATAAAACCAAATAATGCTGGTTTCCACATGGCACTCTTAAAATAATCTGAAGTGCCTTTTTTTTGGGTTTTTTTTAGCAACTCCATTGTATTGTTGACGTTTTACTTGTGATCCAATATCCCCTCGGAGTTGTTTTCTCCTGTCCATCAGCCCAGCTGGGATTTCTCCACCTGCACAATGTACACTGCTCTTACACTTGTCTTTATTGGGTTTCAGCAGGTTATTTTGGTATGACACAGTTTGGTCTTGACTCATCCATGTTGTTTCCTTCTGGCTGTAATTGCTTTTATAGAAATTGTTAAATAATCTTTCTGGTGTCTTCCCACTGATTGTGAGGGGAGTTCAAATCTCTGATTTGAGAGCAAATCTCTGATTTGCTTCTGCAAACTTCACTCTGGAGCTGTTTCCTTTTTGATCCCAAAAGCACTTTGAAACTTGGTGAGTGGATCATCTATATGCAAATTCTTTAATTTTTCCTGTGCTACGTTGTATTTCTGGAAAATCAAGTGATGCCAATTTTCATTAGTGTTGGACTAAATAACTTCAAGGTCTTCTCCAACCCCAATGGTTCTATGAGCCTGTGATTATGTTGATATTTTGTTAAGATGGTAACTAAAAAGTACAAATGTCATACAGGTTAAAATCAATTATTGAAATCAAGACATTTTGCAGTCTTGGTTGAATTACTAAACTTAGATACATTCAAACAGAGTCTGTCTTTTTCTGCACTGTCAAGGCTTCCAGTCCAGTGATTTCTGCAGCTTTATTGCTGGTAATGAGGCCCAAATCAGTTACTTGGTGTTACAAATTGTCACCTGTGATTTTGGAAACGAATCTCCGTAACTACTTGCTGCGTGAGAGTTTCTGTATCCCTCCTGTCTCCTCCTTAACTCCACATGGGGTTTTCTTTCTGGTATGGACTCCCTTACCTGTCTTGGTGCTTAC
This sequence comes from Picathartes gymnocephalus, assembly GCA_013390045.1. NCBI lineage: Eukaryota > Metazoa > Chordata > Aves > Passeriformes > Picathartidae > Picathartes > Picathartes gymnocephalus. Next base: position 184,321 of record WEKY01051260.1, read on the forward strand.
AAGAACCTCCTCCTGGCTTCACCCATTAAAACACACCGAGTTTCTGCCCTGGAAGTTCAGTTTTCCTGCAGTGTTGATAACTGTCAGAGAGGTGAGCCTTCCCACCTTTTTTTTTTTTTAGGGACACACTGCAGCCATCTCTTCCTTTCATATCTGAACACCATGGGACTAATGATTTTCAAGTCCAGTCACATGCTCATTTTTTTCTTAATGCTGGCCAGGATTTCATTTGTTCCTGCTTGTTATCCAGACTCCCTGCACCCATATATAGCTACAGAAAATTCTCTTTTTTTTTTTCCTGAACGCTCTTGTCTGACTTTGTGCCTTGTTTCCCCTTCTAAGTGTCCTTCTGCTGTGTTCAGCTCGTGCCTTTCCTGGATGCATCAGCAGTTCCATCTGGGAAGGTGTCTTATTAGTTGGAAAGATGCTGGCTCTGCAATTCGTGATCTCTCCCTTCCCTCCAATATTGCTCCATCTCTCCAATCCAAATATTCTCTCATCAGTCGTGCAGCCTTGTTCAGTTCCATGATTCTTTTGGAAGCCTTCTCTTGCATCTGGTACCAGATACATCTTTCAGGGGTTGACAGCCTGTGGATGTGCAAGGAGCCCGTGGATGCAGCCTGGAGCAAACGGCATTGGCATTTGGAGGTTCTGGTTTGCAAGGGGAATTTGCAGCTTGCAATTCCTGCCTCTCCCTGAGCTCCAGGCTCAGCAAAAGCTGGAGAAGTCACTGCTGTCCTGCTTGGAAGCAAATTCCTGCTGGTTTGAGAGGCAGCTCCTCCTCGGCTTCCCTTGGCACCCTGGAGCCAGTGGGAAGGGAAAGCCTGGCATGGTACTGTGTGAAGATTGCCAGACCTTGACTTAGCCTTTCCCTTGGAGTTTTTTTCCAGGATCCCTGAAATCTTTCCTCACCTGCCTGGTCCCAGCAGGCGCAGTTACTTCTTGTGACCACGGCGATCAGCCAATATTGGTGCTCGTCTGTGGGAAGAGGAAATCCATGGCAGCCAGGTATTTCTTGGAGGCCATGGTGCTGATCCACAAAGCATGTTTGCAGAGGCTGGTTTTTCTGAACACAGGCTGGAGAAAGCAGCAGGAAACCATTTTTCTCCATAATCCAAGGTTATTTTTTCCTGCCAGCACTAAATACACACAGTAGAATTTAGTGTGACTTTCACCGTGGGTGTTTCCCTGGATGTCCTTGACTTTCTCCTGCTTTCCTGATGCTCTGCACTGATGTTCCTGGCACTTGACTGAGCATATTCCCTCCTGTTCCTACAGTTTGTGTAATTTCCCCTTCTCCTAACGCAAACCCTGACGTTCCATGTTTGTGTTCAGCCCTTGGGAAGCTTCTTTCTCTCTGTTTGTGGCCAGTGTTGCTGGCTTTAACCAAATTCCACGTAACAGAATTGTCTTCAGTGGAGATTTTTTTTTGGGATGAATTTTCAGCCTTGTGCTGAACTTTTTCATTCAGGGAAGATCTCCCTGCCAGAGAACCCAAATCTCCAACCTCTTGTATTGTGGCTCGTAATCTGCTGGGGATGAACGATGGTCTTGTGATCCAACGGTGGAAGACTGGCATCTGCTTCTTTCCATGCTCCAAATTTCCCTCCAGTTCCCAGTGCCTCAGTTTCCCATTTGGAATGGGGCAAAAAGGGTTGGTAACGTCTGTACTTGCTGAGATAGATGAATGAAATACTGCAAGAGGCTACAGTGACAATCTCGCCCCTTCTCTGCCACATGAAGGAATGGGAAGGTTGTGGACTCTCTGTGGTTGGGCTCCTTTAGTGTGCCCTTTATTTAAACTTTTATACAGGTTTCAGAGGCAATTGGTTCCTGCCACATGGAAATGTCTCTTGTGTGACATCAGGGCTGTGGGGACTGTTCTGGTGTCACCCTTGCTCAGGTTTGCAGTTCAGTCTGCTGCCTTTGATCTGTGAAAGTCTTGATTTAAATCTTCTCTCCGTGTGAGACCTCTCTCCCCAGGACTGTGCTGGCAGTCAGGATTAGCTGGGCTTTACTTCGTTGACAATCTTGTTTTTAAATCTGAAGGGACCTCAGCAGAGTTTTCTCCGGGGGCAGGGAGGGCATTGATTCTGGAATATGTTTTTCTTGGTGTTATCAGGATTTTCTGGCTATCAGGATAAGCCATGGGGCTTATGGATCGTGGAGTTTTCTCCCTGGAGGAAGTTGTGTCTTCAGATAAGGTTAGGTTTTACCTGACCTTCCTATGATTTTTACCTTTTTATGATTTTTTTTTCCATATTTTTTCATATGTCTTGCTTTCTGTGGGTGTTTATATTTACCCAAATATAGTGGGAAGGACACTGGGGAAAACAATCCCTTATTTTTTGGCTTTTGGTTTCTGCCAGCCCTGTGGAGATACAGGCAGGGTTCCAGGAACATGGGCTGGCCTGAGGAAGAAGAAAACAGGGCAGTGTTTCTTTTCCTGCCTCAAGGTAGACACCAGGAGCTGTTGTACTTTTAGGGATGTTACCATTAAGTAAAGAGGGAGCGGAAAAAACCCCAGATATTAAATTTACTTGAGATGTGTTCTCATGAAGACGCTTAGTTGGATATCAGTGCTGTCTGCAAATCTTTTTATATCGAAATAATTTAATGGGAGTATCCATTTTAAAGTTACTGGGGAGTATCCAGAGTCTATTCCTGGTAGGGAGAGCGGAAATCTGTTTTAATTGGAGCAGTTTTCTGGGAGTCGTGTTTCCTGCCAGAGTGGTAACAGTAGGAAGGATCAGCAGCAGGAGAGGTTATAAAACCCCCAGGCATTTTACATTCGTTTCAAGTAGCTGCATACAGTAAGAAACCACAAAAATTGGGCAAACAGAGACTCTGCACAGAGGATTCAGAGACTGCTTTTTAAACCTTCCCAAAAAGCACCTGAATCCGTGGGGACACAGTTCCTGAGTTCCCTTCTGTGTTTGTTTTACTGAGTGGCTCCTACTCGGGGAGCGGATAAAAATCCACTGCTGCCACAAATAGCACTCGAGATTTTGGTGCTGATTATAATTAACCCTGATGCTTTCTGCCTGATTTGGTTCATTTCTGTGTTTGTAGGCAACACACAGGAGCGCAGGAACAAACCCAATTAACACTGGGAAGTGAAGCCAGAATGTTATCAGATAACCCAGGGAAGTTAGAGAGCTGGAAGCCTTTAAAAATAGTTTTGTCAAGATAACTGTGTCACTCTAATTTCAGAAGAAAAAAGTGTATAGGTACCTTATTTTTAAAGCCAGTTTTGTTTCCCAGAATGCCTGGAAAATTGAGCTGATCCATTAAAATTGCTGTTTTCCTTCAGTGTTTCATCTTAGAGGGATTCTTGTACACAGGGATAATTTATTTCTGCTTGACAGTGTGTCCGTAATACACATTATTAGCAAACTCTCAGAATTTTGTGCTCACATGCTAAAATAAAGTGGAAAATTAAAAGATTTTGTTTCATGTCCATCATCCCAGATTATCTGAGATTTATTTCTGACTACAGTCTTTGCAGAATGGGTGAGAAGCCATCATTAGAAGTTAAAGACATCGTTGTGTTCTTATGTGCATTTTCACTTTGGGTTATTTAATTTCTCAGAACTTGTGTCTCTTTAAATGCATAGATCAGGAAAGTTGTGAAAATCCTTTTTTTCAAAGCTTATTGATTTCAATTTACCCATTCAGGATTCTGCCCTGTCTACAATAAACATCTCTTAAAAATGTAGGAACACCCAGAGACAGCCAAACCCCAATAAATAAAGGGATGCGTAAAGACTTGAACTGCTCTGAAAGCAGAGCAGATCTGCTTTCTACCTACAGTCAAGTTAATATCAACTTAATTTTCAGTTAATAATGCCTAAATAGGTTGCTAGTTTTTGTCATCACTGGGAAATTAAATCGCGTTGACTGTGCTTAAATTACTGCTTTCAATTAAGTAGCTCAAAGCAGAGGAGCAGCACTGAGAACTCACCCTGATGCTGCCTTCCTGCAGACCTGGTGCCCTGCTGAAACCTCTGGGATGGATCCAGGGAAGCTCTTGTTTAAATTGTGACCTGGGAGGCATTTTAGTACCGACTGATATTCTGATGGAGAAAATTGGCAGGATGTTAGCAAATAAATATTAAATATTATATTAATCATATTAAAATAGGGTTATTGTGGTCAAATGGATGGGTTTTAGAAGGGTTTCAGTGAACTAACAGTGGATGCAACAGGATTTTGGGAGCCTGGAGAGGAGAAGGCTCCAGGAAGATCTTAGAGCACCTTCCAATGCCTGAAGGGTCTCTGAGACAGTTGTGTTATGAGCAGGGGTGCACAAAGGGATTACAGAGCAGGTGGGTGTAAACACCAGCAGTGATGCTGTGGCAAAAAAGGCAATTTTGATTTTTTTTTTAAATTTTCAAGTGTACGAGCAGGAAAATATTTAGAAGAGAACAGATTTCATTTCTGTATTTGGTGCTTGTGACTTTCCTGTGTATGCTTTCCATTTCAACATCCTGAAATAGCTCCTGGATAAGTTGTAGGGGAATGGAAGAAATGCAAAAATAGTCTGAGGACGAGAAAAAACACACAGAGAGAAGCACAGAGCTAAGTCTGGTTGGCTTATCAGAGGGAGAGTCTGACTGCAGGAGCATCCCAGAGAAAATTCCAGGCACTGAGTGCCCTCCCATGCATCCAAGGAAGTTGGTGTTTTAAAGGGGGAACCCTTTAAAGGTGAACTGCCTTTGGGATGAATGATCCAAGGAAAAGAGCACTTTGCATCTCTAAAATTGATCACTCTTCCTTTAAAACTATAGAGACCAGTGCAGGGTGGATTAAGTTGGTTGTGGGTGACATTTAAACGGATGAAACTCTGAACAGTATTTTCTTCCCAGGCAGGAGGAATTGCAGGAAGGCACCAGGCACCATTAACCCCTGGCTCTGGCACAGGGGTTGTGTGAGGGGGTGATGGAGTTTGCTGATTGAAACATTAGTTTTTATTTAATGGGCCAACCTTCACATTAAAATTACCACCTCCTTCTAGTTAAACATTTCTGTGGAGGATGGCACTGTGGGAAGGGTGGGTTTGGGATACAGCTCAGATTAACTGGAGCTGGAGACAAGCTCGAAAATGTTGTGGAGCACATGGTGAGTATGGGAATGGAATTGGATTGCTGAGAGTGAAGGTTAAAAAGGTTTATATTTATATGATAAATATATTCCCCTATGTAGAATCACAGAATTGTTAAGGTTGGAAAAGCCTTCCAAGACCAGGGAGTCCAACCATTCCCCCAGCACTGCCAAGGCCACCACTGACCCACGTCCCCAAGTGCCACATCCACACAGCTTTGAAATCCCTCTGGGGATGGAGACTCACCACTGCCCTGGGCAGGGCTGGACAGCCCTTTCCAGGAAGGAATTTTCACAATATCCAGTCTAAACCTCTCCTGGCACAGCTTGGGGCTGTTTGATCTTGTCCTGTTTCCCTGTTCCTGGGAGCAGAGCCCAACCCCACCTTGCTCCACTCTCCTGTCAGGGAGTTGTGCAGAGCCAGAAAGTCCCTCCTGAGCCTCCTTTTCTCCCCAGCTCCTTCATGATGTGAGAGAATCTCTCAAAGCTGTAAAATACCTGTGGAAACCTGAGCTGGTTGGGAATGTGTTGATGTGGTGGGTGGTGTCTGGTGGGTCTCCGCACAGGGCCAGGTGAGGGAGGAATTTATGCAGTGCAACCACTGCTATAATTGCTGTATTCAAACCACATACAAACTTCCTTTCTCCCCATATCGATCCCATCCCAAGTGTTCCCCTCTCGCTGCTGCGTCCTGGGAAAATAATTTAGGAAACTGTATAAAATGGAGTTTCAAGTGTGTGTCAGCACCAGGTAAAACGATGCAGCAAGACAAAGCCTCTGTTGAAATCCCCTGGCTCCAGGTGATGTATTGTGGTACCTGGATGTCTCCAGGTGATCCCTCGTGCTCCTTGAAACCAAACTTCACTGAGGGGCAGCTGGGCACTCTTCATAGCATTTCCAGAAAAAGTGCCACGTGCATTGATCAGTCTTTGTCTGCATCTAAAACTCATCGCTGCCAGTTCTGCCTCGCCATCAGAACTCCTGGCCTGACTGATGTTTGAAGTGATCTAAGAATACCTCAGATGTATTGTCAAGGGACTCAGTGCTAAATAAATTATAGGAAAGATGAGATCCTAGCAAGCGTTTGGATAACATAAGCAAGATTAATGGTTTGGAGCCTGTTTTCTGAACAGTGGGACGTGGTTGATCAAAGAGAAAAAATAGTCTCTGTGGCTCCTTTGTACCGAAACTTTCAAGAGCTGAAAATGAGCAGCTGAAGTAAGAAATGCAGAGCTTAGGGAAGAACCTTGTGATGAAAAACTAGGGTGGGAGGTTATGAAAGTACAGGTTGACAGCTCTGTCCTCTTTATCAACCTTTCCCCATAGGGATCTGCTGTAGAAGATTTTGGACAGGCTGCTGTAGCCTGGATAGGTACTTTGAAATTTTTTTACAGTATTTTTTAAAAATCAAAGACTTTTATTGTGCTGTGAATAAGATTCGAGTTTCTAGAAAGCTGGTTTCTTCTGCTATCCAGGGAAAAAAGAGCTGAAGAGGTGGAAGGCTGATCTCCCAGGGAAGGTGACTGTGCCTGAGGGTCTGGGAAGAAAGGCAAGGGCAGATTTTTGTGTGCCTCACTTCCTTGCAAATAATGTTCCTTGCAATTCCTGCTCCTAAAGTCAGAATTTAGGACTTTGTTTCCATACTTGATTCTCACCAAAGGTAGAAAACTGTGGCTTGAATAATTCCAGCTGATTCAGGTTGGAATCTCACTGAAACCAAGCAATGGGGAATGGGAGAGTAAGGTTATCAAAGTTATCCATACCAGTTCCAATGAGTACACAGTTTTCCATACAGTTCTGAAAAATGGCCCTGTGTGTTTAATGCATTGAAGGACACATGTCCACTTTACTTAGCTGAAGAAATTGGGGTACAGAACTGCTGCACTTGATGGAAATGTCATTTTTTGCAGTTAAATTTTGCCACTCTGTTCACTGAAACATGTAAGGATGAGACTTAGGATGATACTCTGCCTTTTTCCAGTATCTTTCTTTAAAAGATGTTGCCCTGACAAATCTTAACAGTGGGGATGGGCTTTCATTTAGCTCAACCCAAATAGCAGAGCTGGTATAAGAATAAACACAAATGTGCTCATTCAATATCAATAGAGGAGATTGATTTTGTAAAAACATTGCAAGGAGAAAGATGGTTTAAACTTATTTGTTCCATCCCCAGACTAACGATGTGTAAATTGTGATCACTCTTGCACTCCAAGTGTCAGTTTTAATTTGAGTCTTTTATAAACCACTTGATTGTTGAATATTGTGAAGAAATTTAACCCCCTTGGAAGAAATCAGAAAGAATCCTGCTATTGAGGTAATTAGATACAAATTTGAGTGGGGATTTTTTTAATAAAGATTAAATGATCTGTTCAACTGTTTCAGGCCCTACTTGAGATACACGCACCTGTGTCTAGCTTGTAAAGCATTTCCCTCATTAATTAAGAGCACTTTCCTTGTGTTATTACTTAATTGGGTATCACAGGGAACCTGATGAGACAATGAAATGGTCTTAATTGCATACAAACGAAATGCATGGTACTCCACATGCTGGAGTGTTCCACGACATGGCCCCAGCTTGTCACCGTGTGCTAATGGCCACCGTGCTTGCTCGGGGGAGAGGGAGCCCTCCTGGAATTCATACAGCGAGAGGCTGGGCAGGGAATGGCTGGAGAGCAGCCCTGGGGACAAGGATTTAGGGGTGCTGGGGGATCAAAAGCTGGATGTGCCCTGGTCAGGTGCACTGGCACCCGGAAATCCCCATGCCCTGGGCCGAGGGGCGATTCTGCTGCCCCTCTGCCCCTGTGCTCAGGTGAGACCCCACCTGCAGAGCTGTCCCAGCCCTGGGGGCAGCAGCACAAGGACCTGGAGCTGCTGGGGAGAGTCCAGAGGGGAATCCATGGAGCTGCTCCAGGGCTGGAGCCCCTCTAGAGCCAGGCTGGGACAGCTGGGGCTGCTCACCTGGAGAGGAGAGGGCTCCAGGGAGAGCTCAGAGCCCCTTGCAGGGCCTGAAGGGGCTCCAGGAGAGCTGGAGAGGGACTGGAGACAAGGGATGGAGGGACAGGACACAGGGAATGGCTTCCCACTGGCAGGGGGCAGGGATGGATGGGATATTGGGAAGGAATTGTTCCCTGTGAGGGTGGGGAGGCCCTGACACAGGGTGCCCAGATTTGCTGAGGCTGCCCCTGGATCCCTGGCAGTGCCCAAGGCCAGGTTGGATGGGACTTGGGACAACCTGACCTGGTGGAAGTTGTCCCTGCCATGGCAGGGGTGGGAACTGGGTGATCTTTAAGGTCCCTTCCCACTCAAGCCATTCTAGCACTGTATAAATTAAGCACTTTCCTACAGTCAATTTCCCCCACTTAGCAGACTTAAGAAGTTTTCCATGTTTGACAACATTCAGTTTTGAACCATCTAGACACTTGGCCGTTTACATTTCCCAGGGATATATCCCATTCCACAGGGATGTCTCTTTCCCTGCAGTTTCAAACTGATATTTACGAAGGTAAATGACCATGTTTAACTTTTAAAAACAATATGTAAGGCTTGCTGTCAGTGAGTGTACACATGTGCTTCTGGACAGCCAGGGGCTCGTGTGGAAGCAATAAATGTATTCTACTGGGATTAATCCCTACTCTGCTTCTTCAGCCTATTCCTTTTTTTTATATATTTTCTGTTGGGAGAGTGGAAACGAGAGTGAAAGAAGAAAAAAATTCTTCCCCATGTCGTGTTTGTCTGTGCTCATCTTTCCCAAGCAGCAGGTAGATGTGTCAACACCATGAATTATGGATGGAGCTGCAGTGGAGTTGACCTGTTTTATTCATCCCTCAGCAGCAGAGCTCCCCATGGGACTGGGAAAACCCAAAACCTTCTCATTTTCCATGCTTGGGAAGTTACTCCTGGATTATACTGATTAAAACTTGGCAGAGAGAAGCTGGAGAGCTTTCACACCTTTCCAGTATGGAAAATTCTCTTGTTCAAGAGGCTATTTCAATCTAAAAGACAGTTGTCAAAGGCAAAATTATGTTTTTCTCTCTTGGAAATGAACTCTTTTGCAGAGTGCCAAGGTATTTTTTTAGGTTTTAGGGGAAGAGGTGGCAAGAGATGCCTTTTCAAGGGACTCAGCATGGACTGGGCATGACGCAGGAGCTGAGTCCTTGTGTGACTTGGAGCAAGATCTGTAGTTTGTCTGGATTTTTGTTTTCCATATCCCTGGAAAAGAATGATTGATATTTCCCTTGCAAAGCTGTTTTCAGGCTTCTTGGATAAAAAATTTGCAGGGATTAATTATATGGCACAGAAGCCCTTGTGGCTCTGGGGTTTGGCAGTGGTGCCACTCAAAAGTAATGGTGAGAACTGAAGAAAAAGCTGTTTTTTATCATGCTCTGAGCTCCTCCGGTGCCTCAGACAGTCCTAGCAAAGGTAGAGTGGCAGTGAACCAACATCTTTTGTCTTCTGGATTTTTGTATTTGAATTTATGCCCATTCCAACAGTCATCATCCAAGGAATTCGATAGTGGGAGGATCTGAATGGATTCCATTTCCATTCTGTTTGTTGTTGTTACACCCAATTTAATTTTTCTTTTTGTATTCCTGTGTGTAGACACAGCCTGTGTGTGACTGCATTCCTGGTGGGGAAGGGTGGGAGAGCTGGATGTTACCATTTTCCATCCTATTTAAGGTAGTTTTTGCCTTCCTTTTATTGTTTTCCTTAAACAATATTTTGCATTATTATTGTATTTTATATGAGGAAGGGCTGCAATAGGTGTAATTTATTTAAAATACTCAATTTCTCTTAAAATTTCCTTTTGTTTTGGCAAAGGGGATCCTGGAGCTTTGTCTGCTGGAGAGGAAATGGTTATTTCATTTACCTACTTCTGTTTTTAAATCTATTTTTTAAAGCTGTTGCTGTTTTTAATTGTATTTAAGTCAAGAATCCCAGCTTGCTGATTTAAAACATTTGATTGTAAACTTTTTTTTTTTTTAAATTGTGCTTTTGTTCAGCTTGAAGAAATTTCTACTCCCTTCTTAGTCAAGTATCAGTTGCACACTGATGTCCTTCCATTAAAATTAGAACTCCTTTATTTTGGCCACTGCTTCTATGCACACTTATTTAAACAATGGCATCTAATTAGTAATTTGAGAGCCTTTGTTTAATTTTTTATTATGTAGGAGACAAAGAATGATACATTTCAGTGATGATGTGTGCTAGGAGCTAATGTCAAGCTTCCCTTGGAAACTGGAATTCAGATTAATACAGCGTGGGGTGCACGAGTGTTTGTGTTCATAGAACTACTTTCCACTTGAAGAATTCCTGAGAAAAGCAACAGACTGAGATGTCAGCAGCAGGATTGATCTGACAGGTGTTTTCACAGAACCACAGATGGTTTGGGTAGGAAGAGACCCTAAAGCCCACCTAGTGCCACCCCCTGCCATGGGCAGGGACATCTCCCGCTGTCCCAGGCTGTTCCAAGCCCCATCCAGCCTGGCCTTGGACACTTCCAGGGATCCAGGGGCAGCCACAGCTGCTCTGGGCACCCTGTGCCAGGGCCTGCCCACCCTCGCAGGCAGGAATTCCTTCCCAGTATCCCATCTAACCCTGCCTTCTGGCAGTGGGAAGCCATTCTCTGTGCCCTGTCCTTCCAGGCCCATGTGCGAAGCCCCTCTTTCAGACTGTTTTAGAAAATACAAGGTGTGAACCCGTCTCAGCTTGTTTGGCATGGTAGATAAATATCAAATCACTCACGTGAAAGATGTTGCTTTTATTCCCACTCTTCCACCTAGATATTGAAGTGCTCTCTTGGTGCTTGGATTTTGTCACAACCATTTTGCATCCCCAAATCCGTGTGTACCCACCTGAAGGGATTTTTCTCAGGCTGTGTGAGCAGAACAGGACAGAGAAGGGCCGAGGTCAGGGGTACCAGGCCTTGTAAAACAATTTCAGCGTCTCTTTGTAGGGATCTGTTTGTCTTGTGATCCATCAAAACCCAGCTGGGGAATTTGTCCAGGCTGATGGCTCGTTTCCTCCTTGGAGAGACCTTCAAAGGCTGCCATACAAGTGGTTGACATTCTTCTTCACAGACACATGGTTGTTCCAGGAGGTTCATTAATGCGATGCTGCCTTCAAGCTCTTTGGAAATTTAAGGGTCTCATTCTCTTGTTTACTCCAGTGTGGAACCGGGTAGGAATTGTAATGACTCGAGCTTTTGTAGTCTGTGTACAGAAAGGGAGATTGAATTCCATGGGTTTGGTGGGAATTAAGATCAGAAAGGAATATTAGATCATCTATGCTAATTATGAGTAAATTAGATGGTGCCAATTCAGAGCAGGAAACTAAATGCACGCTGTGATTCCTTGCGGGATGAACTCTGTCACAAGGAACTGATGGGTGAGAAGAGGGTGTTAATTACTGAGGCTGCTCTGATGGGGCAGAGCTGATGCTCACTTGGGCATAGTCCATGCAGCAGTCAAAGAGGGAATGGCATCCCTTCCTCCCTGGGCTTAATCTGGTCCTTGGGCTGATCCTGAGCACGGTGGGCAAAATGCTCCGGGCTGCCTGAGAAGAGGCTCCTACAGAGCTCACAGTGCCACTGCTCTGTCAGCTTTGTAGGGGCTGTTTAGGGAGCTGCGGGCTGGGCTTAGATTGGCTTTAGTCTCCTCCTTGCCACATCAAAGAAGTCCAGCTTCTTCAGCTGGTTTTCCTGAGTCCTGTGCTATGTGCAGTTTGGGGCGTTAATGATGTCTCTTGACTGGCCAGCCAGAGCCTTCCACTGCCCAAGGGGGCTCCAGGAGAGCTGGAGAAGGACTTGGGACAAGGGATGGAGGGGCAGGACACAGGGAATAGCTTCCCACTGGCAGAGGGCAGGGATGGAAGAGATATTGGGAGGGAATTCTTCCCTGTTATGGTGGTAAGGCCCTGCCCAGAGCAGCTGTGGCTGCCCCTGGATCCCTGGAAGTGTCCAAGGCCAGGTTGGAGTTGTAACAATCTTTAGGGGCCCTTCCAACCCAAACCATCCTGTGATTCCTCTTAACATTGGCCTGTGGTGTTCCTCAAGTAATCAATGGTGGTTTTGGACAAGACAAGCCCAAGTATCAGCCCTGTTTTCCTTGTTCGTGGCTGCCAGCTGGATGTGGAGTCATTGATTTCTGTCCTTTGAGCACAGTGGTCCATATTGCTTTAAACCCTTTTAGATACATATATTTGATTTTAATTATTGCCTTAATATGTAACTGCAAGGTTTTGATAGACTTGTTCAGAGTCTCCAAAAAGGAAAGTAGCATAAAATGGTTTTACATGTTCCAAGATCAGGAGGGACTGACATAATCCTCTGTTTGGATGAAAGACTCTCCTGAAGTTTGGAACTGAGCTTTTTTTTTGGTCTTTTGGAAACAATTAATATTCAAGTAAAGATATTGAATCCAAGATTTATTAAATCCTGATGGATCCTTCTGATGTGCACTTGGAAGGCTTTTCTATGTTGGCCTGGCCTTTTATCTGCTCAGTCTTCAGATGCTTCTATTTTATCTATTTCTGAACTTCCAGAACTCCAGAAAGCCTTTCAGCCCAACTTAATATGGAATAAAGCAAAAAGCATGGTTTGATTCCAGACCAAGTCGGTCAGGCAAGAGTTAGATAAGTATAATTAGACTTGTAATTGGAATGCGTTGTAGACAATTAGTTTTTGTAAATGTGTGTAATTTAATCCCAAGTAAAGGGTCAGGAGGACCTTGCTGTGAAAGAGGTTAAGGAGTAACATGTATAATTTCCAGGCCTTCTGATGCTCATGTCTGACACAGCTGGAGAGGAGCATGCCCATCTTCCCAATGGCAGCAAAAAATCCACCCTCCACAAGGTGAGTCAGGGCTTCTGTTCTGCCTGTGTCTCCCACTCTCCATTCCAAGAACAACCTAAAATCCATGGGGGATGCCATAGCAGCAGTGATTTAGAGAATCCCCCATAAAAACCCAAAGTCTGTGAGGTAACGAGAGCCACTCTGTGGGAGTCCATCCACCTTTTAGGGAAGCTCCTGAGGAATGGGATCCGATCTCATCCTGAACACTCAACTCGTGCTCTCTGTGGCATAGGGCTGTGGGATCTCACCCTTGTGGTTCCACAGCAGCACTCGGAATGTTTTTCTTCCTGCAAACCTTTTGTCAGGAAAGGGGCAGACCTTCAGCCTCCAAGGTCAGCCCAGGAGAAGGGTCTGCTTCCCAGGCATGTGGTACTCATTTGCTTGGAATTTTTGACACCGCTTATTACAATCTGGCGCAGCTGCAAGTTCCCAGGCTCTTGTTTTTGGGGTAGGATTGAATGGGAAAGAGAGGAATGCCCAAACTTCTCCCTGGAATCTTGCAACACAGCTTGCATGTGGAGTGGGGTGGGCAGGGAATACATTCCCAGGATTTAAGAGATCCTGCATCATTATGGCTGGCCTTTGTAGCTTTAGCAAAACAGCCTCAGTGTGTTGGAGTCCCTGAGAATGGGTTGGTGGTGCTCGTGACCGGCTGCACCTGGGCTTTGCCAGAGCTCTCCATGTTATTTATGGCTCAGGGGCTGCACGGCGCGTGACCCAGGTTCTGCCAGCACACATGCTGGGGCTGGGGGTGGGTTCCACGGAAGGAGTCGGCAAAGGGGACTCACAGCTCAGGGTTAGTCAGCTACAACAAATGCAGAGCCTGGAAGAGCAGGTTCTGGTTTCTCACCTTCTGCTGTGGTAGCAGGAGCAGTGTAACCGTATGATTAACAGCGAGAGTCCAAAAGTAGCAGGATAATAAATACTGGGAATTCAAAGGAAACCTCAGCTTCTGGCAATTACAGAGTCTGTGCAGCAGAGAGATGGAGCTTCTGATTCCAGTGTTATTTGTGACCTACTTGGAACTGAAATGTTGCAAGAGACTGTTTGTTTAATGCTCGATTGCTGTTTTTTTTTAAAGTTATACTGTATTCGGGTTAAATACAATCCTTTGAACATGGACCGATAGATAAACATTCTCCTCAGAAAATTCCATCAGTTCTTGTTGTCTTAATTTTTACTGCCAGCAAGTGCTCAATGTGTTCCTTCTTTTTCCATTGCAAAAACCCCCGCCCCGAACCTCTATAACCTTTCCTATCATGTATCCAATATTTTATAGAGCAGTCACAAAGGGTAGTAAATTGAGTAAAACATACTATCCTTGGCAGGATTTCCCTTATGACTAAATCCAATATGAACAAAGAGGACAAGGGCAAATAACTTCACTTATTCAGGTCATTTTTCATAAGAATCATAAAAATTAGATAGAGAAGGCCTATTAGATTATCTCTCCTCTCTTCCATTTTGCCAGTTCTGGGTTGTTCTCTACAGTAACCTTGTGAAATTTCACTTGTCCAAATGGAAGAAAGATAATTTTCCTGCTGGTTATTATTTCTTTTGAGTGGAAAAGGATGGATGGTTTTTCCATCTGGGCTAGAAAATACTTCTAGTGCTTCTACAAGGCTCATTTTTAATTTCCACAACTGTCTCCTTTTCAACAGTTTTATGTTCCTCTTTTTGGGCACTGTGATCTTATCGTGAGGCGTTTCCTAGGCTTGGGCCCATGTTTTTAATTCCACCCCGTTATTCCAGTTGTTCAAGTATTGGAATAACCCTGAGGCCATCTGTAACAATTTCACCCCATTGTGTTTCTGCCCTTCAAGTGCTCGCTAGGATTAATGTACCAACAACAACAGATTGTTCTTGCTGTATAGTGGGAAATGTTTATAATGCTCTTCAGATTAAAATAATTTAAAATCCTCTTAAAAAGATGTTCCCCCCCCCCACCCCAAGAGAACTGACAGAAGTATATATAAGATGACTTAAACCACCCAAAACAATAAAAACAAAGTCTCTTACAATGGTAAAGGACCATGAAGAGTTGGAGAGAAGCTGTCAGTGCAGCAGCTCTAGAGCTTGTGTTTAACTCCACACATGTGGTTTAATTGCTGTTCTGAGCTTCTCACAGGCTGAAGAAAGCAGTGGAATGTTTTTGACATTTGTTGCTGTAAATTACAGTTGTTTCAGTGTCCAAAAAAATGCTATAATGAATATAGGATTGGAAGGAGTTAATGTTTAAGGAGTGTATGTGCTTATCTGCAGCTGAAAGGTCACTGAGTAAATTCTTCAATGATCCCAGTGTTGTGGGAGTGCTGCTGAAATTGGCAGATCTTGTTCTGTTTCCTAAAAAAAATATCTGGCTTGGGATTCTGGGGCAAATGGGGATGTGTTTCATGTTGCTGGGAAATAGGGAATCACAGAATCATATCATAGAATTCCAGAATGGTTTGGTTTGAGGGGGACTGTAAAGCCCACCCAGTGCCACCCCCTGCTATGGACAGGGATACCTTCCAGTATCCCAGGGTGCTCCAAGCCCCATCCAACCTGGCCTTGGACACTTCCAGGGATCCAGGGGCAGCCACAGCTTCTCTGGGCACCCTGTGCCAGGGCCTGAGCACCCTCGCAGGGAGGAATTCCTTCCCAATATCCCATCTAACCCTGCCCTCTAGCAGTGGGAAGCCATTCCCCCTTGTCTTGTCCTTCCAGGCCCTTGTAAAGTCTCTCTTTATTGTTGGCTCCTCCAGGCCTGAAGGTCACAATTAGGGGACACGTGGCCAGAGCATGTCTAGCTTTTGATCCCCCAGCAGCCCCAAATCCTTCTCCATAGGGCTCTTTTCAATGACTTCTTCTCCCAGTTTGTTCTTATACCCCAACCCAGTGCAGCACTTGGCCTCGTTGAACCTCATGATTCCCATGAGTCTTCTGCTTCTGAAGCCTGTCCAGGTCCCTCTGAATGGCCCTGTCCTTCAGGAGTGTCACCTGCACTGCTCAGCTTTCAGGAGCAGTGGTTTTGGTGGAGTAAAGTGGTTTGGCACGGTTTTGGAGCTCGCACTGTGAGGTGTCCTATGGATCCTATGCCAGCAGGTCTGGGACCACACACATGTGTCATCATCTCTGCAGCAGCTCAAGAATGAATTGATAGGAGGGGAATTTTGGAGGGAAAGTAAGGGAAAGGAATGTGGCCAGCTCAGTCAGGGGGGAATTATGTGCCTTAGTCTGTTCTCATCCTAAAGGAGTCTCAGCATCCAGGGTTTGCACCTCCCCAGCATCTGCTGGGCTCCTAAATTACTGTAGACTCCTGGGTGATGTTAGGGAAATCAGGCAAGTCTATAATTCATGAACGGGAGATATATTGAATGTGACAGGGAAAACAAAGAGAAATTAGGATCCACAGAATGAACATTTGTGACAGCAGCAGAGGATTCTTGGAAGCTGGTTGTGGGTCTTAGTGGAACTGATATGCTGCTATAATAAAGGGAAATAAACCTTTGATAGATAATAAGGTGGCTTTTTTGGAGAATTGGGTTTTGATACATGTATTCGGTTATTTTTTAGTCTAAAAAATAAGGTCTCCTGGTCAGACATGCAAGAAAAGAAGGTTTTATGATTAACAACATCCGTAATAGCCCTTCTTCTGTCTCTATAGCCACATCTCATGTGTTGATGCCACTCCTGGGCATCCTGCATCCTGATCCCTATGTGGGAACACAGATCTGAGGGATGCTGTCCCTGTTCTCTGTGGCTCTTGCATTGTGAAGTTTGTCTGCCTTTTATAATGGAAGAGGGGACTACAGTCCATGGCAACACACAGGGATTTCACTTAAAAATACTCCTGTTTTGGGAGAGTGGTTTCACTGTGAAATACAACTGGCATCCTTTTGCTCCGTTCTCCATAACATCCATGGATGGGAGGGTGGCCATGTACAGACTTGCCGCACATTAATTTTGTTTGCAAAAGCGCTGTAATTATACAGCTCTCTTGCCAATTTGGCACAGGAAGACAAGTAAAATCCCAAGCGGAATGCTTTCCCCATGAAAAGTCTTTCTGTAGGGTTTTTTCCTCTCTTAGCTTGAACATAATAACCTGATTGGCAAACCATTTGAAAAATGAATTGCAGGGCTTCCAGCGTGAAATGATTGGCTCCAGAGGAGTTATGGCTTTTGCATACGTGGGGGAAAAATCCAACTGTGCAGCCGAGATCCGCTGGGATGTCCTCTTGGAGAGCCTGCCAGGCTGCAGTGACCTGGAATGCATCCAGCTGGTGCGTCACCTCTGCTACCAGCGCTGCATTTCTTCAGCTTTTAACTCAATTCCTGCTCTCAGTGGCAGCTGTTTAATTCTTCTGCCAGAGATAGCTTCGGGAGGCGGAGCGGGGGGGGGGAAAAGAACGGCAAATAGAGGAATTGTTTGGAATATTGGGTCTAAACATAGATGATGGTGGTGATGGCTGGTTCCATTTTTAGCTTCCTAAAGAAATGAGACTTATCCAGCAGTGACATCTGCTCGTTGGCTGCTTCCTCACAGGTTGTGAGTGCGGGGGTCAGCTTCAGCCAAATTTTGATTAAAAACCAAGTTTTGCTCCAGGTTTTGGTGTTTGGTGGATGGGGACATTTGACTTTGGAGCTCAGCAGTGATTTCTTTTTGACCATGTGCCTGCAGGCACTGGCTGCAGGCACTGACTGCAGGGCAGGGGAGGGAGAGGGGTTCTTACAAAGCACAGGAGCAGGAGAGGTGGAGAAGGCGGTGCCTCGCTGGTGTATGAGCTCTGATATCAGGGCAGAGAATAAAAACCGTGGCCAAACCAGGCTGCAGTAGCTCCCTGTCTCAAAGAGTGGCCTACCCTGTGTCACTAGGCAGGCTCCCACCAGGGGATGTCTTCTCCTGCTCTGTTCCCACCTCTCCTTGTGCTGCCACGACAGTGGCAAAGATGACACAGTTTGTGGGTCGCTAAGGCTTAGGGGACGTTTTTGGCCATGTTCTTTGGAGCTTAGATGAGCTTACGGCGGCCGTGAGAGTGAAGGCCGGCGGGAAGCCCGGCTGAGGCGCGGGTGGCTCCTCGCGGCCCACAAAGCTGCTTTGCCTGAAGGAGCCCGGCTCCGGGCAGGATTATCCGGCTGCCTGGGAGAGTGCTCTGGCAGCCAAGTGGGCATGGAAGTGTCTCTGGCAGGAGGATCAGCACCTCGGTGTCACCCTCGGTGCCTGAGCAAAGGTGAGATATTGAGCTTTTCAGCTCAAGTCCTCAGAGTTTCTCTCTTGCTTTAGCACCAAACAGGCCCGTTCGGTCGGCAGGGATGTGCAGGGATCATCCTTGGCTGACCAAATGGCTGACCAAATTCCCAGCATGTTCTTAAGGGTATTCTCCAGGTGCCATGACAGGCTTGAGGCACTCACCACCTCTGCAGGAAGCCACTTCCAGCATTTGATCACCCTCATGGTAAAGAAATGCTTCCAAATGTCCAGCTGAAAGTGGCCGGTGGGACAATCCTCCCTTGCCTGGCTCTTTGGTGCATCCCAGGCTGTGGTTTGCCCTCACTGCTGGCTCCCCAATCCCTGTCTTCAAGGCACTCTTCAGCCACTCCTTTCTATGAATTTGGGTGGATTTGTACAAATATCTGCTGGACCATGGCTGGTGAAGGCCATATTCTGCTGGGTGGCCTTTGTGGCCATGCATTCCTGGTGGGAAAACAGCAAGGCCGCCTCTTTGGGAGTTTTACCAACCTGGAGGATAAAATCTGCAGCATTAGTTTTGGAGAGGACTTCTACCCTGTTTGGGATCTGGCAGAAACGTTTTAGGGTTTAGTGATGGGGAAATGCTCTGGCTGCAGAGCTCTTTAAGATGCCCTCCCAGAGTCTGTGGGGAGCTCTCGGCTGAGGGAAGTAAACTGGTGACCTGGAAAAAGAAAATGAAGGAAACAAGATTAGTCTGCTCGACAAGGGAATGCCATCCTGGGATTTATTTTCATTCCTGTCAAAGTAGCAGTCTGAAAGGCTTTATGCTGTGAAAATTTGTGTTTTGTAATTGGAAAGAAAAAAAATACATACTTTTGATATATTGAGAGATATATATATATATATGTAAAAAATGTAGAGATTGGTTCCTGGGTTGGGCCTCTGGGAGTGCTTTGGAGAGGCTACTTTGCATGATATCCTTTATTTAGCAACTGTCATGCCTGCTTGTAGGATCTGTAGTGATAGAACCTGTCCTGGGAAACGTCTGAAATCCAGAATCATGAAATATTTAGTGGACCGTTCACTGTTAATGGGCTCCAGCCCTGCGCCAGCACCACAGGATCAGTAACAAAAGGCTCTGTGTACCAGTGCCAAGCTGCCTGAGACTGCTCTGAGTTTGTTCAAGTCTTATTTCAGGTTTTATCAAAAGCAAAATCTGAGTCCAGCAAGGCAGGGTTTGATTGGTTGAAACCAGCAAAAGCTTGTTTTATTTTCTTTGCTCAGAGGAAACCTGGGATGTGTCATGTGTGGCATACACAGAAGTGAGTTATTTTTTTTCAGCAGTAGATAAATTGATGTGAGAAAAAATACACAGTATTGATTTTCCTTTTCCTGTGGCTTTTGAGAGGTTGTTAATGCAGCAAGTACACAAGAGCACTCATATGTCTGTCTGCACAGTAATCGCTAATAAATTGACTTTCTTAAAAACAATTTTTAGTCTGTAGTTTCAGTGACTTGATTTGTGGAGTAGATGATATCTCCTGGCACATAATTACTCATTTTTGGGCTGTGTAAAAGGGGGGAGGATAAATTTTCCTGCATTATCTGTAGCACTGAACATCTCTCCTATTACTCATACAAGTTTTTTCTCTGTGTCTTCTTCCTTACTGTAGCCGAGCAAAGAGGGTTTTTAAGGATCTGAGGCTTTTTTTCAGTGTTAAAATTTACATTACAGACACTTTCTAGAGCTAATTCTTGTGCATTCTGACGCAGCACTGGTCATGATTGTGACAAGGACAATGATTTATACTCAGGGAACCAACAATTCATTTCTCTCAGTGTTTCCAAGTGACTGCAGAGAACTTGTTTTCCTTAGGGAAAAAAACCCGAACCTGCAGCAGGACCCATGGCAATAATCATATTAACAGTACGGTGAGAGCAATTTGATGACCTGTGACAGAATGTAACATGCAAGGCCCTGTCAGTCTGGTGGTGGTGATGATCTGAGGGTGCTGAGGAAGGCAGTGGGTAGGAGCTGCCCCGTGGAGTGGGATTGAGGTGTTTGTGCATGCCTGGGGAATTATAGTGGATGTCCAATGGAAGCACTTCTGATCCTGATGCACAGGTGGGCACATGGTGATGCTTAGGAATTACTGGTGTTCATGGACACTTCTGTGTGTTGCTCTTTGTTCTTGCTGTTTTGGGCTTGCAGTCAAAATTTGGGGGTCATTAATATTTTCTTCCCATTATCCGGTGCAGGATTGCATTGTGTCCAATTTCTCCTGGATATGCTCTGCACAGTCAGTGTTATCTGGGATTTGTTGTCCCAGAGGTTTTGTTCTAAAGCCTTGTAGGTTGCCATGGTGGCACAGGGACCATGTTGTCACTGTTGTGAGAAGAGACAGACATTGATTATGTTGCTCTGAGGTGATTTATTCCCAATAACTCCTTGTCTTGGCAGTCGTCTGGTGATCTCAGTTCTCATGACAGTGATCCTTCTTCAGCATCGTTCCTGACAGGATTTTCCTGATTATTCCCTTGGCCTTTGCTGTTGTTCTAATGTACCACTTGTTTTTAGCCACTTTTCTGGTTTTTGGTCTCTCTTCCCATGGTGGTTCTCAAGGTCCTGCCAAATCACAGATCTCCACTCTGAAACCTTTACATGGAGGAACAGTCAGTCTGTGAAGGAACAGTGACTGCACTGTGGGGTACAAAGTGAGATTTAGGACTTGTAATCCTTGCACATTTCACAGCATTGCTTTTTTTGCTCCCCACTTTGTGTCCTGTTTACAGTGCAAGTGGTTTCTGCAGGAGGGCCCTGGACATCTGCTGTTTATTGCAGAAGGCTTTTAGTGGGTCAGGGAAGCACACGGAGGGGAGCTTTTGGAGTGGCCTGTGAAATTATTTTGCTTAGCTTTGTTTTAGCACTTCTTGCACAAACCTCTGCTCCCTCCCCTCAGGTCGCAGCTTTCCAAGCTGTGCCAGCAAAAGCAGAGTCAGGCTCTGCTAAACTCAAATAAGGCACGGGGCACATTTAATTTGCATTTGTGCAGAGGTGCCTAATTACAAATACCTCTCATCCTGCTACTCTATTTCTTGATTGCTCCCGGTAGGGAGTGGAGCAGCTTTGAAGGTGGATGTTGTTCCCTTAGATTTAGGGAGGTTTTCTACATCCTTGGCATTGGTGGGGTGTGAGATGTATGAGTAAAGGTCAGTGATTTGATGTCCTCAGAGGGCTGGTGATACAGGATATAATCAGGGAATCACGGAATATCCCGAGTTGGAAGGGACCCACAAGGATCATCGTGTCCAAATCCTGGCCCTACTCAGGACAGCCCCAAGGATTCCACCATGAATGCCACCCCAAGGATGTGTGTGAGTCCTCCCTGAGGGTTCCCAGTGAGACCAACACCTCTAAACTCTGTCTCTCAAGGCTTTGGTAGGTGGGGTGGGATGCACCATCTGTAAACCCATGGATGAATTGGAAGGAAAGCTTGTGGTGAGATGGGAAAAACAACCCCAAACCTGAGCTATTGCCTGAGGAAACATGGGAATCCCCATTAGAAAGAGTTAGATTAGAAAACACATCTGCCAGGAGTCTGGCTTTTGAAATTCCATCAGGGAAGTCCCACCTTATTTTCTTCAAAAGGTGAAAAAAAAAAAAAAACAAAACAAACACCAAAAAAAACCCCACCAAAACCCATCCTGAAAATACATTGCATGTTTGTATTATTTATATGTCCAGAACTAGACATCCTCTTGCAGTGCATCCATATCCTCTCAAGAGAAGGTCCCAGGATATTCCAGGTCCTACTTTGGACGTGCAAGCCTTCGATCCAGCTTGGAAATCATCAAGGAATTATTTTCTACTGAAATACAAATATCACCTTCTCACCCCCTCAAGAAACATTAAAGCCTGTTTGGAGGAGTGAAAGTGCAGGACAACATTTAGTTATAAATTGAAGATTTCCAAGCCATGTTGACTTAGAGCATCTGTTAGTGAAACGTGTCTGCTCTGCAGACAGTTTTTTGTACTTGTGCTGTGCAAGCACATTTCAAACAACCACAGCAAATGTGTTGTTGAGAACAATCCAGCGGTGCTGCTTGGGTCATTTAGATGACTTAATAGGTCTTTTCTTTCTCCTTGCTATCTGTATTAAATCAATGATTCATATAAATTATGCCAAAGGGAGTTAATTGTTATTGCATGGTATAAAAAGCTGCCAAACTAAGGGCAAAACTCTGACTGCAGTGCCTGAAATAAAATGGAGCTATGTTCTCATTGCTGAAAGCATAAAATGGCTGAACCTGTCACCCCTACCAAAACAGCCTGGACTGGAATTCCTGTGGAAACAGCAGCAGGAAAGGAGTTGTAGAAGCAAAGGTTTGGTGACTGTGGCATGTTTGGAGGTTTTGGTACATTTGGATGTTCTCCAGAACACACAACAAATATTAGATGTGAAATAGCCAGCTCAAAGAACTGTGCTTCTCTGGTGCTGGGGTCTGCAGAGGAATTTAGGAATTTAACTCTGTTGGTTCAGTGGGAGTTGAGCTCCTAAATATCTTTGTGAGATTAGACTGTGGTCTGTACAATATAGTTTATTTCTTATCTCTGCAAGAGGGGCACTGCCACCGTTCTCTCTCTTGTGATTCCCCCAGCACTTTTTCAGGGCTGTTTGAAGAGGAATTGGTGCTTCTCAGGGTCTAGAGCTTGGTTGTGGCTTTTGTAGCTTTTCAGGATTGGACTTGATCATCTGGGATGTCTTTTCCAGCTGTAATGATTCCATGGTTCTCAGAGAGAGGGTAAAGCAAGGACACTTGAAGACAAGCTCAGGTGCTACCCTTTGCTTTGGAATATTTCTCACTGTAGCCAGTGGACAGACAAAGAAGGATCTGTCACATGTTACTTAATTCTGATGTGCATTCTGCACTAAATCTGACGTGGCCCTTTCCTGGGAAAGCTGCATTTTACATGGAAGAAGGTAATACAGTGAGAAGTTCATGGAATCATGGAATGGCTTGGGTTGGAAGGGACCTTAAAGCTCATCCAGTTCCAACCCCTGCCACAGGCAGGGATACCTTCCACTATCCCAGGGTGCTCCAAGCCCTGTCCAGCCTGGCCTTGGATACTTCCAAGGATCCAGGGGCAGCCACGGTTTCTCTGGGCACCCTGTGCCAGGGCCCACCACCCTCACAGGGAAGAATTTGTTCCCAGCTGCCCACCTAACCCTGCCCTCAGGCACTCGGAAGCCGTTCCTCCCTGTTATATAATGTGAGAATTGAAACACTGCCTGTTATGTGAAGGAGAATGGAAAAACATGCACTTTTAGGAATTGTTTGGAGCAAAGTCCAGGGTTTCTTTGTGCAAGGAAAAGTGGTTTTCAAATAGGAGTCAGCACTGGGAAATAAAATAGAGGAGTATGTGGAATATGTAGGTCTAGGGTAGGACAGAGGAGAACAACATCGGGGAGATGTTGGCAGAGCAGAGTGGTTTGGAATGAGAATGTGGATTTGTTGGAGCCAATGGGAAATGGGACCACCATGAGACACCAGAAACTGGGGAAATGGCAGTGCCGGAAATGAGGAAATCCACACTCTGCAGTGACTAAAGAATTAATAAGGGACCATTTCTGGCCTGCTTGGTGACCTGACCCCACTGCAGGAATCAAATGTGTGGGGTAAGGATTAACGTGCCTTAGGCAAGGTCTGTGCTGGGATTGGAACAGGAAATTGTTAAAGTCCTTTGCAAAAGCTGGAGGAAAGCTCGTTATTTTGCTCTAATATTATCTGGAATTTTTATAATCCAAGTGCAGTGTTCAGGAAGGTGAAGTAGTTGAGTGTTGGGGGGGGTCCCCCCTATGATCTCTTTAAAAACTGGGGGATATTACTCTAAATTTTGGTGAGTTCTCGCCTGTGTGGCATAGGGAATTAAGTGAACAAAAGTTAAGTCTATAGTGACAGAAATTGCCAATGACTTCTAAAGGAAGGAGAGATTGGGACTGCTTCGAACAAGTGCTTAATAAAGCCCAGTGAAAGAAATGTTGACTTAACTCATTTTTAATTGCTTTTAAGCTCTTAAGTGAGTTTTTTATTGAAAGTAATTAAAGGCCTTGAAAGATTGTGGGGAACTTTGGGAACACCTTTATGGAAAGGCAGTTACTCACCTTAAAATAATTTTTATTGGTACCTAATCTGTCTGAATCGCTCAATTAATTACTTAATGAAGTGTGGTTCAGCACAGGGATGCTGCTCAGGTATGGCAGAATGTGTGTGCTTTGGGTATAATGGAAGGCAAAACACCTGATAAACAGTCAGTTGTTGCTTTGAGAAACTTTCTGGATAAGTAAAAAAAAAAAAAACTAAAAACCAGTCAGTTTTGTGAAGCCATTTTTTGACCAGAACTCCTTTTCCCAAGACATACATGAGAACTGGAATGGGTGAATTTTTCTAGAGCTGAAAGGTTTCCTTTGCAGAATCACAGTTTAAACAATGTTTTCATCAGTGTGGCTCAGTTGGTTTTTCAGATGGAAATAACTCCAGCAGGAAGTGTCTCTGTCAATACAACAATCTCCAAATTGATTTCGTTGTCATGTTTCTGTTGAGGACAGTGGAGGAAAGATTTCAACGCTGCCCTGTGTGACTGCAGTGGCAAAACATCCTGAAGAGATCAAGGGCTGTTCTTAACCTGGAATTCAGGTTGAGAGAGAGGACTCTGCCCCTGTGCTCAGGTGAGACCCTGCCTGCAGAGCTGCCCCAGCCCTGGGGCCAACAGCACCAGGACCTGGAGCTGCTGGAGAGAGTCCAGAGGGGAATCCATGGAGCTGCTCCAGGGCTGGAGCCCCTCGGCTCTGGAGCCAGGCTGGGACGGCTGGTGGCGCTCACCTGGAGAGGAGAAGGCTCCCTTTAGGCACTGGAAGGGGGTCTCAGTGCTTGTTTTCTGTGCTTTACTGGCAGTAGGATCTGTCTCCCCAAACTCTGCTAGTCAGCAATGCATTGAGCTGAATGATTCAGCTCAATTGATAGTCCAATTATTCTGAGTTTGGAGATTGAAGAAAAACCCTTCTCTAAAGATGGCCAGTGTAAATTGAAGTAGATTACTAGACTAGAACTTACTGCCCTTTGCTTTTCTAAAAACAATGAAGTGAAAATCAAGAATAAGGGCATTTATCTCCAGTGTGCATTTTTCTGGATTACAAACTTTGGCAGATGTGGTGCAGAGCAATGTTTCTTGGCAAACTGGCAGGTTTGAAGGACTGGCCTTAGAGAAATGAGTCTCTTTTAAATAGAGCTAAATATAAAAGCAAACCAGCTCTCACTCTGTTTAAGTCTCTCTTATCTGCTGATAGGAGTTGAGATTAGAGTGTCTGACTTAAATATCTTGAATCCGCCCATCCTGCTGCTGCATTGACTCCCAGCTCAGCACCTGAAAATCCAGGGCTTGACAGGAGCAGGGAGCCCAGTGCTGATATTTCAGTAGCAGTTGTCCTTTTCCTGCTCTTTGGCTCCAAAAGCAACCCCTCCAGTTTTCCAGGGGATTAGTCTCTCTTTTTTTTTTTTAATCAGTAACTGTGAGTATGTGAGTAAGTAAAAATGCAAATGGGATTTGCTGCTTTTCCTAAGCTTGCTCTGCCCTTCTGGCCTTCTGCTGGCATCCTCCAAGTGGGAAAGTTATTCTGAGGATACAGTGGAGGTGATGTCAAAGGGAGGTGTGGTCAGGGGTGACATTCAAAATCCTGATGTGTGTCATTTGTCCTTCATGAGGGCTGAGCCAACAGGATGTTCCTGGAGGAAGAACGATGCCCAACTTTGCCAGTTTAATGATTTCCTCACTTTTCTTGCCTCTTGAGTTCTCACTTATATCCTGCATGTAGAAAACCAAGGTGGCTCTGTGGGATATTTAATACTCTGGAGTTTCAAGAACCATCTAATTTTAGAAACTCGTTGCACACCTGGAGATGTTGAGTCGTTCTGCGTTGTTCCATGGAGTTTTCCTGGAGGGATGTTTTCCCATGGTGGATGCTGAAGCACATGGCCCTTTTCACCCTCTTCCTTAAAAACTCCTTCCCCTCCAGACTGACCAAAACCACTGCTGGTGATTCCCAGCAATTCCAGTTCTTCCACCAGTTGGCCAAGATGAGTGCCAGGGATGGGTCTTTGGCAGGAGGAAGCTCTGGAGCTGGAAGCATCCCTGGGGACCTTTCCCTCCTGAGCATCAGCAGGGTTTGGGAATCCAGGGATGAATTCCTGCTGGTGCTGCCCCTCCTGCTCCCTGCCAGTTCTCCTGGCTGTGTCCTGGTTTCCTGACTGCAGGGTGGAGCTTCCCTCCTCCTATGCCTGCAACAGCCCGTTTTTAAGGAGAGGAAAGAGGGGAAGGAGCTCCCAGCCAGGAACGACCCTGTGGTTTCCTGCAATGTTCTCTGCCTTCCAAAATTATTTCTTTCCATGCCTTTATTTCCTGCTAGGTATTTGCACAGATGTTTTCGCTTCCAGTTGCTCCAGGTGGATCTCATTGGGTAGGTTTTTTTGCCAATAACTATTTTCTCAGGATTTCAGGGTTTTTAATTTTTATTTTTTTTTTTTAATGTGCCCTGAGCAGAACGGAATTCAGATTTGTTCTGGATAATTTGTATATATTCATTAACATTTTGCCCTATTCTTCCAGTATTTAGATCCTAAGTGCATTAGGCTCCATGACAAATGTCTGTGGTATCCTCTCTGTGGTGTCTCCTTGCTCATAGCTTAACACCACACCTTTCACTATTGCCTTTAAATTCTGTTCCTTTAATTCTATTCTCTGTGTGAGTAAAGGTGTCTGAATTAACCTTCACAATGAACCTGCCAGGGCTTTTCCCAGGGTCCACATAGATTCTCATTAATCCCTCTTTTGTAATGCCAGGAAGGGTTGTGTTGGAGTGTTTTGCTTCGATTTTTTTTTTTTTTTAAATAGAGGAAAAGGTCACACTGAGGCTGCTCTTGCTGAAAGGTTTATTTTTATTTCTAAGACAACGGCTGCATATAATTTTTAATGCTGCACTTTCTGGAGGTTGACTGTTGTCAGTAGTACAGTTAATATTTCCTTCAATTAATAATAATGTTAAATAATGAAATAGTTTTCTTTTCATTACAAAGTCGTCTGTGACTTAGAAACCCTGAGGTGCTGTATAATATATAAATTGCACATGTGAGAATAATTATTCCAGAATCAATTCTAGAAGAAGTTTGGGAAAATTATTGAAAACAGGCAGTAAAGAAATTGAACACTGACTTTTGAGGAACTTTTCACTTTCCATTTTGTGGGGTTTGGTTACTCAGAGAGCTAAACCCAAAATATTGTGGAATAGGATTTAACTCTGCAGAATGTCAGACAATTGCTGGATGTTTTCATCTTCTTTTGATAAGCAGTTGTGGAGTGTATTTTTATGCTACACTGTTTTATCAGAGTCCTCTGCAATCTACCAAAGCAGGTGTTTTAATCACCACATCTTAATTAACTCAATCTATTTTATAATCTGTCTACCCAGCTCCTACCACTGGAGTCCAATTTTGTGGAAAGAAAAATGAAAATAATGGATAAAGAAGGAGAAGTGTAGAAGAATAATTGTAATAAGATCATCGTTAAAAGTGTAGCTACTGAAACAAAAGAAGAAAACTAAATTTGGGGCATAGGAGGGAGGATAGAATTAAAAATCCTGTTTTGCTGCTTGAAATAGCACATGGAGTTGATGAAGATATTAGGGAATGAGCTTCCCTACTTAGTAGCTGCAGTAATCTTAGGAAATATTAAGGAATTGAATCTCTTTCATAGCAAGAAGAAGGGAAGGGAAGGGAAAGGAAGGAATGCTGGGCTGTAGGAACCTGCTTTGGTGCCTTTGCTTAACTTGATAAAGATGCAAAGGGACTTTTTACAGGATATTCTAGTGACAGGATACAGGGAATGCCTTCCCCCTGCCAGAGGGCAGGGTTAAATGGGATATTGGGAAGGAATTCTTGGCTGTGACAGTGGGGAGGCCCTGGCAGAGCTGTTTTTTTTCTTTATTCTTGAAGTTTTCCCTGACTTAATCCCAGATCACACCCCTGATGAACAAGGTTGTGCCAACAGGACTTCCCGACAGTGCTATTTCCCTAAATTTTCCAAATTAATACCTCCTCACAAATTCATGTGGTTTTTCTCATTCTTTAATTAATGTCTTTGCACTTCCTCACAAAGACACTGATTGGGACTGATTGGTTTTCTGCAAATGCATCCAAATTTGGTCAATCCTGGCTGTTCCCTGCTGGTTTTTGAGCAGTGACAGAGGGCAGGGATGTGTGCTGGCAGCTGGGCAGCCTCCTTCTCTGCAGCTCATCACAGCTTCTCTCTGCAGCAGCAGCATCCATTCACTCTGAACGGAATCATTTTGACTTCTGGTCAGGAAAAATCAGAAAAGAAGCAAAAAAAAAAAAAAAAAAAAAAAAAAAAAAATCAAAAAAGGGGGAATCTCCTGGGGGGTAGCANAAAAGGGTGAATCTGCTGAGTGGTAGCACAATGCAAGCAGGTATTGATGCTGTTGCAGCTAAAGAAAGATCCACTGCCAAGGTTAATGAGAGGTGGGGACTGTTCTTCTCTCTCTCTGTAGCAGCCAGAGGTGAACAAAAGAGGGAATGCTTGGAGAGTCCCTTGGCATTAAAGGTTGTGGCAGTGCCAAATCCTGGAAACCCTCTGGACATTCAGTACTGTTGGAGATACACCTTTAGTGTTTGTCAGCAAGAGCCTATGGACTTCCTTGGTTTATACAAACATAAGAATGTAAAAATATTCCAAAATGGGGACTTGGAGCAAACAGAGGTATCAAAGCAGCTCTGAAATGAAATAATGATGGTAAGGGTGTGGGAATTGAGGTGTGAAAGCAGCAGGAGTGGTGGGTGATCCCGTGGTTGATGCTGAGCCTGGTGCAGCAGGCTGTTGCCTTCGGCGAGGCGTGACGACCTGGTTCAGGAACGGCACGGCAATCACCCTTGATTGCTCGGGCCAATCACTCGCAGACACCAATGTGGTGGACGGTGAAATGTCGTTTATTTCTGTGTTGCACTGCATTTTATAACTTGAGGTTACGTACCTTCCGTTCACTTGTGTCATAAACAGCAATACTAACAAATGAGGGGGAGGCTCTATCTTTCCGTACATTCCGTGATCTTCCAGCCGCCTGTCCCTATTTCCCTACAGCAGGCAAGGCTTGCTTTCCTGAAATCCAAAGGGGGAGGAAGATGTGAGGGAGGTGGTTTTCTCCCCCATTTGCTTGAACACTTATTTTTGGCTTCTTTCTTACCACAAAAGGAGTAATTTGTTTAATTTTACAAAATGTTACTGAAGCTGTTGGAAGTGGAGCTGCAGCCCACGTCTTCTTGATAAATGAGTGTGTGTATTCCTGGAAGGAAGTTAAAATGGGGCTGTGTTATATTTGGTACCTCCTGAAGCACTGGGGCTACTTTGAGTACAGAATGTGCTCAGAGAGAGACTAATTTGCCACTGCAGAGCTTGATGGGATGAGATTTGTCAAGTCCTTGTCTCTGCTGAAATTCACTCACAATTTCCTCTCTCTCCTGATATTTTAGGGTTCTGTCTTTGAATTGAAGGGCCATAAAAACGAGTCAAAAAGCCTGAAACCAGAATTAAATTCCAAGCAATGAATATGCTTCTTAAAATGTAGAAATACAGAAGTCAAGCACCCATGGAAGCAACAGGTGGAGATGTTCCTGACACGTTTCCCTGAGTGTGCTCATGCTCCTGGTAGCACCAGTGCTGGGATTATTTGGACATTGGAGCATCAGCAGAGTGGGTTTTGACTTCTCTCCAAGATGCCATCTCTGATGGCAGGTGGTGGAGGAGGTCCTGCAGGAGGCAAGAAAAAGAAAGATTCAGTAAAAATGAAGATTTTACTGTTTTCTGTTCATTTACAAATTCATGCTGTTTTCTTTGCTGGCTTGAAGGGTCTCGTGGTGTAATTCTACAGGGAAAGGTGGGATGTACCAGCACTCCCAAAGAAAACTTCAGTTGTTCTGCTGGATTCAATGTTTTCTGCCTCCTGCTTTCTCCCCCAGAGTGCCTTTTGAGTGAACGTAAACTAATACAGGATCAGTGGTTAGAAACCATGAAAAAATATTTAATGTAAACCTTTTGGTACTGGGTTGATTAAAATAAACAACTGTTCCAAGGAGCTGGTCCTGCTTTGGGAACAGTAGGGTTTCTGTTCCTCCCTATAATGCATAAAGCATGTGGAGTGCCTGGAGAGCTTTTTTTGGGTGCTGCACTTTATTTTGAGGGATTTCAGTTTCAGTTCTCTGAGCTTTTGTGTCAGCTGGGAGGGAAGGGAGGATGTAGGAGTAACATATAAAACTCAGGATAAAACCTGTTTAGTCCCAAATCCTGACAAATAGCTGGTAAACAAATGTTTAAATGAAAGCTTGGACTTTGTTTTCTTCCTCTGGAAAGCTGGGAAGGCTTTGGTCTTATTGCCAGCTCTGGTATCCCTTCCCTCTCCTCTTACCCTGCATCTCCAGCGCTCCTCCTTTTTTTTTGCCTGCATTTCTCACATGTCCCATTTGTCATTCTGCTCCAGTGGAGGTGAAGACCACTGTGAGCTGGGAAGAGCTGTGTTTTCTTCTAGCAGGTTTTCCACAGAGCCTCACGGGTGTCTCTCTCTCTGTCCTTGCTGCTGCAGAGCTCTGGAATGCTGTGAAGACTCCCTGCCCAGGCACACTCCTCTCCGGATTATCTCCATCACAAGGAAGCTCGTATCCAAGAGGTACCAATTCACCCTATCTTTGTGCCCTTCAGTTGTAGCACTTGAGTTTAGCTGCTCCTCCCCAAACCTTTTCTCTGCTCCATCCAGACAGGAAAGCCCTGGATGCTGTGGAGATTGTAGGTGTTGCTGTTTGATACGATTTGGACTCTTTATTAAACGAACTTTGCTACAGAAGCACTTTACATTTTAAAATAAGAAGTGATTTCTGGGTCAAGAAATGCATAAGCTGAAGCTCCAACAACACTCTGTGCCTGGTGTATTTTATTGTGTTGATTTAGAAAGTTAATAAACATCAGGTCGTCAGCAGCCTGAGTAAAACACACAGTACTTACATGCTGCTCCTATAAAGAATTGTGAGAGGGTTTCTTTTTTTAGTGTTTATTAGTCTTAATATCTTCCTAGTAAGTAATACATTCTTGTTTTATATTAAAAAGGAGACTTGTGTTCATTACCTGGGTCAAAATCCCCGGGTTGGCACAGACATGATTCCTGCTATAAACTTCTGTCATTTGCCTGGAGACAGGCAAATTGTTTTCTAATAGTTTCTATTCCTTGGGAGAAGGAAGCTGGAAACAGATTTTTTTAAGTATAAACTTTGCAGTGTAATTTGGTTGGAGCAGTTTCTATCTTAACTCCTTATTTTGGTTTATAGTGCCCAGCATGACGAAACCTGAGCAGGTCAAGCCCTTTGAGCATGTAAATATATATATTTATATATGTAAGAGAATTGAATATGTTATAACAGTGGGAGAACATGATCTACAGGAGCTGTGAAACAGGAACATAACCTCTTCAGGAAATCCCTCTGGAAAGTATGCTGGGAAAATGTCCCTGTGTGCCTGCCCTTCAATTTTCCCTTAGGGATTCACACTTCCCTGTTGGGCAGAGAAGACACTGTGAGGGCTGAAATGTCTGTCTAACCCTATCCAGCTGGTTTTGTGCAGGAATATGGAAAAACCAGCCTTGACTCTATGTTTTTTTCCATTTTATGTGTTTTGCTGCTCACTTAATGACATGAACTTTAAATGTCAGCTGCTCTTGAGTCCTCCATGCTGCATCGGGATCAAACCTTTGGGCACACTCTGACCCTTATCCTCACAATAATTTAGCACTCCAGCCCTGCTTTGGGAAAAGCTGCCCTAAATCAATGCCTCCTATTTGGGTACAGACAAAATCCAGGTATTTCTTCCTCTCCCGCCCTCAGCAACTCACCCCAGATTAGGTGGGATGGGACAGAAAATGCCAAGGATTTCAGAAAAGCTCTTCTTGTTTGTGCCAGCCTTGAAGCAACAACAGTGATCCCCTGTCCATCTCCTGGTTCCCCTTTTCCCCCTCTTCATGGTAGAAAAAAGGATAAATTTAGAAAAAAAGGGGCTTTGATGCTGCTCCTGTCCCTTTTCCCGCATGGTTTCCCACTGCTGGGGCTGTGCAGCTTTTTTGGCATCTGAGAAGCAGAAATCCAGGGCTGTGGAAGGGGAGAGGCAAAACCAAAGGTGGGTTTGATGGATGGTGAGGTGGGAGAAGGGACACAAAATGAGTCTGGAACTGATGGGAGATCCAGAGAACAAGATGGTGTTTCAAGTGGGAATATGTGAAGGGTTGGCATTGCCTGAGAAAGCTCCTGCTCCAAGTGTTCCTGGTCTAATTCAGCTCCAGATTAAGAAATTTTAAGCTCAGGAGTGGAGTTGATGGAGGCTGTGGAGGCTTGGCTGACCAAGCAGATTGGGGTTGCTCTCCAGGCTGTGATTCCCCGGCTGGGGATCTCCTGCAGCCGCTTCAGATATTTACTTTTGGGTGACTTTATCTTGAGTTGAACTCCTCCCTGTTAGACTCAGAGTTCATTCAGAAATCAAAAGATGGAAGAAATTGAGTTAAGCTTGAATGCGTGAGTGCTCCATGTCCTAGCTCAGCTTACTTAGGTTGTTTCCTGCTTGGGAAGTACCTCTCTCCCCCACATCCTAATTGAAATTCCAGCAATTAAATAGTTAAACATGGTGTGTGTGTAAAATCCATGTGTTTCTATAAATACCTCTCTTATCTCTGTAATGGTTTGGTTTGATGTAAATATTTTTAAATGTCCTTTTACATTAGGCTGGTTTTCATCCAGTGTATATGAGTGGAATTTGGAACTGGGCCTGGACTTTATACTTCTGCTCCTCAACGTTTCTGAACTCATATAGAAAATTCCTGGACTTCAGTCTCCTAAGCATTTCTGCCAGTCTGGTGAGGTCTTCACTGGGCTGGGAATGTACTGAATCCAGATCTGAAGTGGAGCATTTTGCCAGCAGCTCTTGGACACTTCCATGCTGTTGGGAGCATCATGTAGTGAATTTTTTTTAGTGCAGGAGCAAATCCTTTGTTCACAGATCTGAAGTTTCCCTGCATTGCCAGCTCTGTTTTGGAGAACGAAATTCCTTTCAGAGAACATGTGATATGGAAAATGATTTCTGTCAAGCCAAGTTACGTGCTGCATCCAGCTCTGGGGCCCCCAACATCAGGAGGACGTGGAGCTGCTGGAGAGAGTCCAGAGGAGGCCACAGAGCTGCTCCCAGGGCTGGAGCCCCTCTGCTGGGGCTGGAGAGACCTGGGGATGTTCACCTGGAGAAGAGAAGGATCCAGGGAGACGTCAGAGCTCCTTTCAGTGCCTAAAAGAGCTCCAGGAGAGCTGGAGAGGGATTTAGGACAAGGGATGAAGTAACAGGACACAGGGAATGGCTTCCCACTGCCAGAGGGCAGGATAGATGGGATATTGGGAAGAACTGTGGCAAAAACATTTTAAAAGGGGATTCTTTAGAGGTATGGATCTGACTCAGGAAAGTATTTGCAAGAGTGTCACTTAGGATGAAATGCTGGGTCATTAATCTTTATAAACTCATCGCCTTATACAAGGAAGAAGTTTCCCTATGTGATATAGTACAGTGTATTTAAGTACATCATAGAATCCCCAGATGGTTTGGGTTGGAAGGGACCTTAAAGCCCATCCAGTGCCACCCCCTGCCATGGGCAGGGACACCTTGTGCTATCCCAGGTTGCTCCAACCTGGCCTTGGACACTTCCAGGGATCCAGGGGCAGCCACCCTGTGCCAAGGCCTCCCCACCCTCCCAGGGAAGGATTTCTTCCTAAGATCCAGTCTAAACCTCTCTGTCAGTTTGAGAGTAGGCTTCACTCCCCTTGTCCTGTCACTCCAGGCCCTTGTGAAGATTCTCTCTCCATCTTGTAGGTTCCCTTCAGGTCCTGGAAGGTCACAGTAAGGTCACCCCAAAGCTTTTCTTTTCCAAGCTGAGCAATCGCAATTCTCTCAGCCTTTCCTCGCAGCAGAGCTGCTCCATCCCTCGGATCAACTTGTCTGGAACTGCTCCAAGAGTTCAGCAGCAGCAGCGTGCTCCATTCAAGGATTCTGTGGCTGAGGTGAGGTTGTGGGAAACATTCCTCCCTGTTCCCTCCACCTTTCCCCAGTGCCTTCCTGCAGTGTGCTCCATATTCCTGCCCTCACAAAAGCCGTGCTGGAAGCAGGGGCCTTTCTCTCAGATGTATAATTCAGCCCCTCTTCCCGGTGTGCCAGCCTTGTTTGTGTTGATGAATGAATGTTCCCTGTGTACAGCCTGCAGATTCCTCTGCTCCTGGAGTACAGTCCTGCTCAATGTACCTGGTTCTGATTAAGTGCATTTGAATTTGGGAGTGTGCTTAATGAGCTACACCTTTCACAGATTCTTTTGTTAATTCAGAAAAGCTGCCTGCTCTGATTTATGGCGCCAAAAGGGGTAAACTGCCATTAAAAGCATTAATTAGTCTTGGTTGACTGCACCAAGAATAGACTTGGTGTGAGCCAGTTTTTGATTTAGCCCTTTGATTTTGCCTAAGCTTGTTAGAGGGTCTGTATCTCTGGCTGTCTCATGCTGGATTGTATAATTGGAATTTTGTGTGAAATTCTTGGGCTGAAAGAGCAAGAGCCAATTATAATCAATAAAGTTGTAAAGCAATTGGGCAGAACTTTGCAGATACTTTAGTACAGAAATGTTCCTTTTTAACATGTGGAAGTGATCACTCGGGATTGTCGGATTGGCAGGAACAACATCCCGAGGGTTTGTTGTGAGCCCTGGGCACCCTTGGTAAACCTCAGGAAGGAAAATATTCTTGGATTTGCCCATTGTGCAGTGCTGCAGCTGCCTGTGAATCCCAGAATGGCTGGGGTTGGAAGGGGCACCAAAGGTCATCTGGTCCAACCTGCCTGCTCAAGCAGGATCTCCAAGAGAGTTAACTCAGGATTGTGTCCACAATCCTTGGGATTTTGGGTTTTGACTATCCCCAGGGAAGGAGACTCCACACTCTCTCTGGGCAGCCTGTTCCAGTGCCTGGTCACCTCACAGTAAAGTTCTTCCTCTGCTTCAGGTGGAACTTCTTCATTCCAGTTTCTTTCCATTGTCTCTCATCCTGTTTTACCACCCAGCAGAGCCAGGTGGTAGCACTGGTGGTTTTTTCTTTTCCTCTACATTTTTATCCATTTTCTACAGGCTAATAGGAAAAAAAACCCGAAAAACCCCTAATCCCTGGAACGTTGTCCGTGTTGTATCCTCAGAAATCCTATATTATGACATTGCTGAGTATATTTCAGTGTATGGTAGTTCCTGTACTTCCCAATTCTGGCCATCACTTCTCCACACAAAAGTTGGAAAATTAATTGAAATGCAAATGATAGCCTAAGCTTTCTTTCCAATAGACTTTCCATAATTATGCTTGACTGCAAAAAACCAATTCCTTTGCTATAATTTTGGTAGCTGCCTCTGGTCTCTGTGAATTAAGATTTCCCTCTGTCTGTATAAAGTTTCCTTCTCTCTTAGATATTACCACATTAACTGCTCGATAAAAAGAAAGTTGGATTGGGTTTCCATCCCAACTTGTCCTTAAGGAGCCAACAGTTGGATCCTCCAGCTCTGCCTTCATTTCCTGGCAGAACTAGAAGGTTCCTTCTCCCTTCCTTCTTCCTGCACACCTGGAGAGGTGATGGTGGTGCTGCAGGACTTTGGAGTATTGAACTGGAAATATCCTCTGGATATTCAGGGAAATGGGAACTGCCTTTAAAGCGCATTTTGGGCAAAAATTGGTTCCTAACAGCAGCACAGATCTGAAATGACAAATATCTTCAGAGGCACGGAGGTATTTAAGAGCTGTGTTCCCTCCTGCCTTCCCTGAACACATCCAAGTCCTTGGGGCAGTGAGTTTCCAGCATCTGCTGTGTTTGCAGATGGATTTTTGGGTAAGAGTGAAAGCCTGTGAGCTTCTGTTTAGTTTTTCACTCTCAGTCAGCGCATCCTTGGAGAGAAATCTATCATGTTGGAAGCACTGGAACAGCCAGGGAAGAGTGAACCCCCATCTCTTCACAGCCACAGCCCGGGCTTGGTTATTCCCAGCTCCCATGAATGTTCCCAGCTTTGACTCCCCATTATTTGTTTTCCTTTCCCATTGAAGGAAGTGGTTCTTTCCAGTATGAGAAACATGAAATTGACTTAAATGCTTTGTTTGCCAAAGTAGCTCTTTGAAGTGGATCTTTCAAGTCTCTTATGTGATCTGAGATTTGATGAGACACATTTTAACCCAGCAATCTCATAGTGAGGAAGGAAGGGAGGATGGAAGGAAGAGAAGGAACCTTCTAGTTCTGCCAGTTTTGATCCTAGCTCGCACGGTTTTCAACATTCACTTTTAACACTTGACTTGTGCTGGAGCATCCAGACGTTACAGGGTCATCCGTGGGATCAGCAGGATCTCACTGGTCAGCTTTTCCAAGCATGTCTCCAGCATTAAGTCTCAAAGTGGAAAGGTAATCCCCTTGGGAGGCTTGACCTACTCTTCAAATTACTTTCTCCTGCTCTTTTGAGCCTTTGGGTTTTATTCGGATGGTTTCTTCCTCCTCATCAAGGCAGCTCGTTTAATTGCTGTGACTGCCAGGCAGAAATCTCACTCTCATTCTTACAGACCTCCTTTTCTTCAGCTCCTTCATAATGAAGTGGTTTCTGGAACAGGGCCAGGCCTTTAGCCCAAAGTGTCTTCTGGTTTCATACCAAACAAGGGAGAGCACAGCCAGATTCCTTCCCTAATCCCTCTTCCCAAAGACAAAGGTGTCAGCACTGTCTAGACATTGGTGTTCCACGTGCTCATTCAAGGCTGAGGGTTCCCCCTCTCTCCTTTTCATCCCACATAATTGTCCTCAAAGTGTCCTAATCTGCCATCACTCAGTGGGTGAAATCTCCCATAAAATTTGGGATGGATGTGTCCAGTTTGAGAGTAGGTGGTCTGTGCCCCTTTGGAGCAGAGTCAGTGAAACAGGATGGGTGAGTTCTTGCTGCTGTACAGACCAAGCATTTAAAATCTCTTTTTTTCCCATATTGATGCTGTATCCAGTCAGGACATATTACACAGCAGCTGTTCTTAAACTTTTGTACTTCTTTTATGGTTATTTAATGCCTTTGTTTGTGTCCACGTTGTGCAGCTTTTCCATGGGGTAGTGGATCCTTACGAGCTACAGGTTTGGAGCAGGAAAAGCAACAATTTAGCTGGTTTCCTGATCCTTTGAAATTTTCCTTCTACTGATGGCAGGTTTTGACCTCTTCTTTCTTTAGAAGTGTTCTGCTGGGAAGTTTAGCTAATGGGAAATCATTAGGATCCTGTTTAGCCTTGGATGTGGTCTGGTTGTGTAATGGAGAGGAGGTTAGGTACAAAAAAGCTGGGAAAACTGAAGACAAATTGATAGCAGAGCAAAGTCACAAATTCTTTCTGCCCAAAGTTCTCTTTCATTTTGGAGCTAGGTTCCTTACACACATTTATTGTTTCATTTTTTGTATTAAAGTGTGAAAATAGTGTTCTCCACTTCAACCAAAACAGTCAATGGATTCTCTCACAGGTGTAAAATGCTTTTCCCAATTTGTCAACACCCATGAGTAATTGATGCCAGATCCATGGAGGTGCTGGCCATGCTCAGCGCCACACTGAGCCCCGTGGATGTCATGGATCTGCAGATAGGTGAGATGCTGCTCACAGCCACATCCACATGGCTTTTAAATCCTTCCAGGGATGGAGACTCCGCCCTTACTCTGGGCAGCTGTGCCAGGGCTCGACAACACTCTCTTGGGAAGAAATTTTCCCCGGGAGCAGACCCTGACCCCTCCCCAGCTGCACCCTCCTGTCAGGACACCGTGGCTGATAATTCCTTGGCACTTCAGCATGCCTGTCTGTCAGTCTTTCTGGCTGTCACAGCTGGGAGCAAGGAGAATCGTTGTGTTTTGCGTGTTCTGTATGGCTGAGTGTGTCATTTCAAGTTAAAAATAAGACATCTTAATGTCAAGATTGCAAGTTCAAAAAGCAGAACGAGGCTGGAAGTCAGTAACTGCACTTCGGTTTGTTCTGTATTTATGTGGGGCCTTATCAGCAGGATTTCTGTCCAGGATTCTCTCCCTAAAAAGTCGTTCATCCACAAAAGGTGTCTTGGTCTGAGGGGTTTGGCAGTTGGGGGATAATTAATTACTTATAACTTCAGCCACCTAAAAGTGAGGCTCCTTGTGTCTTCTCTAGGCTCTTCTTGGAGTTCAGCCTGGTCTAGTGGAAGGTGTCCCTCTTCATGGAAGGGGATGGGAATGAGATGGGCTCTAAGGCCCCTTCCAACCCAAACCACTCTGGGATTCTGTGGAAACAACCGGCATTCTGCATTTGTGGAGCTGCTGTTACCTTGTCTCTGAGTAGGTCAGGTTTGAAAGGTGTTTTTTCAGCAGAAGTGCCTGGAAAAGAGCTGATTATTCATCAGAAGTTCCCAGTAAAGGGGTTTGCTGTTGTTCCCAAGTGCTGCTGGAGGATTATCTTTGTCAGTTCATTAAAGGCTTGGATAGGGATTTACAAGCTGATAGCTTTGGTTCCTTTGGTGGACTCGGGCTGGAGCCCCTAAATATTTTGCATTTAATGTTGAAATAATGTGGGATTTTGGAGTTAGGAGCCAATTCTCTTGTTGGTTTAAAAAGGATTACAGGCAGAGAGTTTGCAGACTGGGGACAGTAATTGAGCGTAGCTGTGCTGTATGGGAAGAGCACTGCAGCTTCTTCACCATTACTCCTCCCCTCCATTTATTCTCTTCTTGGGGTGGAACGGTGACCCCGGAATGTCACCAGCGCACCCTCGGGCTCCCTTCCCCCAGCTGCCAGAGTGCAGGAATGGCGAATTCCCATCCCCACGGTGCTGCTGGCCTGCCAGAGAGCATCTCTCTGCAGTTCAGTTGTGAATCATTGCTTTATGTGTCATGTGCAGCTCCGGCGGGCCGGGCTGGAGAGCCTTCAGTGGGAATTGGCGGCGCTCTGCCAAGGCGCTGCATTGTTGTCAGAGCCCCTGCGCTGATAAAACACGTCCTGACTGCACATCACCGCATCCATGGCATTGCATTCCTGCATGCGAGCTCATTAACAAGCCTAGGAATTTGTTGGGTTTAGCCCTGGGGATTACAGAGTGGGTGTGGGTGTGTTCCAAACTGTTAATCCATATATTTTGCTGTTCGAAAAATTCATTTTCCTGAGGGTTGTTTGGCACTGCAAGTGCATCAGCAGGATCTCTGTAGTGCAATCAGAATCTATCTTCTACACAAGAGGAAATGTGTGTATTCTTTTTCCTCAAACAAAAAGACAACTTGCTTTATGAGGGAAAAAAATTTCCTTTCGTGACCTTAACATAATTTATTGGGGAAAAAAAAAGCTTTTTGTTTTATGAAGGTTTTGTGTCTGTAGGATCCCAGCTGAATGCCATGTAGGAATTGACTGGTGCTAATGTTGATTTTAAAAAAAAAAACAACAGAATTGCTTGGACATGGGAGATTATCAGTCAAATATTGCTTAGAGAAATTGTTGTGATGTGCTGCCTTCAGCACCTCACTGAGGCGTGGGGATGGGCGATAATGTGAGCAGAGTGGGCAGTGGAAGATCATCACTTTTCTCTTGATAATTTAACTAAATCAGTTTATAGTAGGAATATCTGTTGGTAAAACAAGAGGAGAAAATTATCCTTACACATACATCATCCTTGTTCTCATCCCCCTGCTCCAGAGCTTGCTGCCGGTGCAGGGAGAGCATTGCAGGATTCCCTGTGGCTCTGCCTTTCACTGTGTGTGTTTTTTATAGAGCTCCTCCTCTTTTCTGCTCTTTTGATTCTGCTTTTTCCACAGAAAGCCATACACAGAGATGAACCTTCAGTTCTTGTCACGGTTGTCATCTTTTGTGCCATTTTCTTTATCCCTTTCCAGTCCCACCTGTGAAATAGGTGTGGTTTAAAAAAAGAAAACCCAAATGCCAGGTTTATGATCCGGATTTTATATTGCTCTGCCGTGGCTCACAAATGAGGGTCAGCCTCAGAACAGACACAAAAATTGATGCCTGGCTCTTAAATGTTCTTGCAACCTGATGAATTTAAAGCAGAGGGAATTAAAATGTAAAGGTGCATCTGGGAAAGGGTGTCCTGTGTCTGCTCCAGGGGGCCCAGTGATGGCACAAGAGGAACAGGCAGGAATTGATGCCCATGAAGTTCCACCTGGACATGAGGCAGAACTTCTTTCCTGGGCAGTGACCACACATGAAGATCATCCAGAGAGGTGTGGAGTCTCCTCCCTGGGGATATTCCAGAACCAGCTGGACACAATCCTGTGCCCTGGGATGGCCCTGCTGGAGCGGGGAGCTGGGACCAGATGAGCCACTGTGGTCCCTTCCAGCCTGACCTATCCTGGAATTCTGTGATCTGGAAGATTCCAGAGCTGAGCTCCAGGTGATTTTTTACGAACCGAACAAGTTTGAAATGCCCCTCTTCCCTCAGATTGTTTTTTTCCAGTGATGCCACCTGATCAAAGTAACACATTGAGCCACCTCACCTCTGGATTTTGGAGAATCTCAGGATGGTTTAGCTTGGAAGGGGCCTTAAAAACCATTCAGTTCCACCCCCTGCCATGGGCAGGGACACCTTCCACTGTCCCAGGCTGCTCCAAGCCCTGTCCAGCCTGGCCTTGGACATTTCCAGGGATCCAGGGGTGGCCACAGCTTCTCTGGGCACCCTGTGCCAGGGCCTCCCCACCCTCCCAGGGAACAATTCCTTCCCAAGATCCCATCTATCCCTGCCCTCTGGCAGTGGGAAGCCATTCCTCACTGTCCTGTCCCTCCATGCCTTGTCTCAAGTCCCTTTCCAGCTCTCCTGGAGCCCCTTTAGGCACTGGAATTTTGAAAAAAAAAATTAAGTGCAGCGTTTAATGCATTTTTAAAATCATTTGGCAATTTGGTTTTCATTGTATAGATACAAAAGTTACAGAATTAAATCAGACATTCCAGAAGCCCCATCAGATTTCTGGACAGCCAAAAATTGCTTCTAGGGGATCTTTCTAAAACATCAGCTACTGCAATAGGAGCAGGATTTATTATTTTATTCAGCACACACACCTTACCTTGCATCTCTCAGCAGCTGATTTCACTCTCTGAACTTTTCTCAGGGCTCTCTGGATCCCCCAACTTAATTATGACTATTATGAATAATTTAACCTCCACAAACATTTCTTTGTCTCCTCTGTCTCTTTCCCTGTTTCAGCTGCTGGTCCCTGTCAAGGCTCTGCGAGCACCTTGCTGTCACCCTTTTGGGAGTCTGAAAATCCCATGTTTAGTACCAGGCTGTTTCCTATTGCTTAATTGCTCCCTAATGCATAACATTCCCTTTTCCTATTGTCCTATAACTTTAATTTCTTAATAGTGTCTCGCTGGGGCTGTTGTAAGTAGCTTTTTGAGGTGGTTTATTCCCCAGTTCTGGACTCTTTAGCCACAGTTGAAGGATTTGGTTTGAGTTATTTTGCTTCCCATGCTGTGTTTGTTTATTTGAGTGAGGGCACTGCAACATTCCAGCCATTTTGCTTCATGGGAAAGGAGACATTGGCTAATTCCATGATTATCCTTAGGCCACTTGTTTAAGATAAGAACAAGTCTTCTGCTGTTACATAGTGAGCGATTTGAATGTGATAAAGGATTTTCAAACACATCATGGACAGGGCATTCTAAGCTTTTCCTGACTTTTAAAGTAATATTTGATTTTATTTGCTTTAGTATATATTTGCTTTCTCTTCCCTCATGAAGTTCTCTGGAAATGCCCAATCTTTCCATACTTGGAATAAACATGGAGCAGATCTGTATTTATTATTTTTAGTTTCCAACTTAAGGTACTCTGTAGTTTTGTTTAAGCTCTCCCTGGTTTGGCTTTTGACTCATTTGCTGTCCATTATTTTGTTTTCCAGTGAGCATCCTCCTCCCTGCTCTCCTCTTCTCCCATTTTTTGGATGTTCTCTCACATTCCTCAAGCAGACCACAGGCAGAGTCTGTTGCCTTTAGTTTTCCCACCTTTGCACTTTTCTTACTTGAAATGATCCATATTTTACATCCTCCTGTGAACAAATGCAAATTTCCGTGTCACCCTACTCGTTTTAGAGAAGGTTGACTTTTTCCCTGTCCCAAATAAGGGAAGAGCTGAAGTGCTGTTTGTTTGCAGAATTTCCGGATGACTGACGGCACGCTCAGCCCTCGGAGTCCTCACGGTAAACACAGCTCTTGCTATTGGAAAAATACGTCAGAAATCCCAGAAT
The DNA here is from genome assembly GCA_013390045.1 of Picathartes gymnocephalus. Lineage (NCBI taxonomy): Eukaryota > Metazoa > Chordata > Aves > Passeriformes > Picathartidae > Picathartes > Picathartes gymnocephalus. Next base: position 226,855 of record WEKY01051260.1, read on the forward strand.
AAAGCAGGGAATGTACAGTATTGCCAAGTTAGGAACACCACGTGTGGCTTTTGATGGCAATTTATTTGATTCTGGGATGTAGGAGAAGTGATATCTTTCAGATGCCTTTCAGGGAGAGCCAGAACATCTTTTTTTTCCCTTTTCCTACTCATCCGGAAACACTTAGGAATGAGCAATTCCACCTATTTGTCTTGTTGATGGCTGTTTTCTCCTGGTATAAGGAAATGCTTTCCACTTGTATTAGACCATTATCTCACACGGATGTGGAGCAGATTTCCATTTGCTGCTCTTGGCTGGGAAGGACATAGTGAGAGAAATCTGCGGGAAGCTGGGGAAAGAAAAAGAGAATTTTAAATGCTTTAAGCTCCTTGACTGTGTGTTCTGACTTAGCCTGAAAATTCATCTCTTTTGGGGTGATTTTGGTGAGAATAACTAGAGAAAACACTGTGCCACTGGTGCAAGTGCTGCTGTATTTTTTTTTTTTTTGGGGGGGGGGCTGACAAAGCCTCTTGTTGCCAGTTGGATGCTGAACCCCAGGATGTTGGGATGTCTTTTGTAACTCTCCCAGTGTTAAATCCCTCTCCCAGAATAACTCCCAGCTCTTTCACCTGTGTTTCAGGAAACCTTTCAAAAGGGAGTTGTCAGGTCAGATTGCCTTCCTTTAATAACTAGAAATCCCCTGGAATTTCTTGGTAAATACCCTGTAGGACATGCTTCTGGTGTAGGGACCCAGCAAACTCTGGCCTTGGAATAGCTCAAAAGCCATAAGTAAATATGTTCTTGGAATTACATTTTAAAATTGGTTTTCATCTTTAACTCAATTTGAAGTTAAAACCTAATTATGAATATTAAGTTCAGGTTAAAGAATCCAATTTTCTTCTAGTTCTGCATTAAATTAGCTGCCAGAACTCACTTGGTGGTGACAGGTTGGGAAGGAACATTCTCTGAGGTGGCATAACTAAACTGCAGACTCTAGCCTAAAACTGTATTTTAAACATTAATTTGCATAGAATGCAGGTCCTGTCTTTCAGAAAAAAAAAAAAAATTAATTACCTCTCCCCTAGCTGGCCCTATCTATGATGAGACTGCAGTGGAAAAGCAGGATTCATGCTTTGGAAAAAGGAATGTTTGCCAGATTCTCATCTGAATTGTAAAGAGCAGCTCTGGCTTTGAAATCAGCCATGAGTTCATGGTGCCCTTCTATGGATGAGTGAATGAAGGCTGGATTTGGGCAGTGTTGTCTGTTTTTCTGTTGGTTTATGTGATGTGGGCAAGTGCTGAACATAAAATCCAGTGGAAAATTCCCCCATGTGTTCTGTGTTGCTGCAAAGTTCAGGTTGTGCTGGTTGATTGAGAAGGGGACATTGAAACACGTGTTGGCAGTGGTTAAAAAGGACAGTGTTTACTTGTTATCCCAGCTGGTCTCATCCCAGAAAACATCAATTGTTTCTGCTGCTCAAACCACTGGAACACTTCTGGAATAGGAGGGCTCTTGCAGCTGTCCTAAACTGGCATCTCAGTGAAGCAAAAAGAAACTTTACCTTGTCCAAGGTGCCTTGGATATAATGTAGAAATCTGAGGGATCAGGCAGAGTGAATTCCAACAAAGCCATGACAACCGGGAGCCTTTTCCCAAATTGTAGGTGATTTCTGGGCCAGGGAACTCCTAAGTGGTGCAGTTGGCTGATTTAGTATGTTTTGGTCTTGTTTTATTGCTCTGAACCAAGATCACTATGAAGAGAATGATAATTAATTGTAGCACTGGATTATTATCTGTACATTTTGTAATTTGTAGATTAATTGTACACTGGAGTTCCTGCCCTCAGAGCTGTTAGAAGTTTGTCTGGATTAGCCCAGGAGTAGTGCAGCAGTCCAGTGGCATCCCTGTGGTCCCAAAGGCATTTTAGCAGAGGATTATTTCTCCATGTGTGGAAAAGCTCTGGGATTTTGAATGAAAAGTGAAAAGGAAATAGGCACACTCAGCATATAAATATTTTGCCCAACCTGCATCTTTTCTGCAATCATTAAATATCTTGGAAAGATCCCTTCCAACCCAAATCTGTGGATAATTCTGTGATCCTGATAGTGAGGAATGGTGAACTCTGCAATTAATTACAAAATCTGATGGAAGCTGAATTGGTGCAATCTGATTGACCATCTTAGACTCTGCTGCCTGAAAAGTTTCATCCCTTTACTCCAAGGCTCCTGAAAGCAGTTACTCTGAAGTCATTTAGTTGTGACATGACCTGGCTTGTCTCAAAGTGACACTTTGCAAGAAGTTGCCAAGTAGGGCCATCTGTTTTCTCATACTGTAATTGCTCATTCAGCCCAAACAGCTCCGTGGATCCAAGGAAAGCAGGGAGTGAGAGGGGCCAAGTGTTGATGGGCTGTTCTAAGATCTTGGTGTGCATTAAGACTCCGTGGCTCAATATCCCATCCATCCCTGCCCTCTGGCACTGGGAAGCCATTCCCTGTGTCCTGTCCCTCCATCCCTTGTCCCCAGTCCCTCTCCAGCTCTCCTGGAGCCCCTTTAGGCCCTGGCAGGGGCTCTGAGCTCTCCCTGGAGCCTTCTCCTCTCCAGGTAAGCACCCCCAGCTGTCCCAGCCTGGCTCCAGAGCAGAGGGGCTCCAGCCCTGGGAGCAGCTCCATAGCCTTTTCCTATAATTTAGGAATAGCCAAATTTCTGTATTTTTCAAAGCAAATCTCTGTAATTTCTTTTGAGTTTTGCTTTAAGTTTGTGGATATTTTTAATGTGGTTCCAATGCTGTGAACAAGAACTTTTTACTTGCTAGTCTGTGGATTTGTGCTGAGTATTGACAGAGGTGTGAAAAGCAAAGTAAATCACACTTATCCTAATAGAGGGTGAATTCTGACTAGATGCTGCGAAAATATTCTTCCCTGTGAGGGGTGGGGAGACCCTGGCACAGGTTGCCCAGAGAATCTGTGGCTGCTGCTGAATCTCTGGAAGTGTCCAAGGCCAGGTTGGACAGGGTTTGGAGCAATCTGGGATAGTGGAAGTTGTCCCTGCCATGGCAGGGGGTGGCACTGGATGAACTCTGAGGCTCTTCCCAACCCAAATCAGTCTTGGATGCTGGTTCGTTCCTTGTCCTCTTGCTGAGTCCAAGCCTGGAAATGTCTTTGTAGCATCTCTGGGTGAAATACCTGCTCTTGGCATGGGGCTGCTGATCCAGCAAGCCAAAAGTTATGGAAGACTGGAGCTGGAAAAATGATCCCTTGTTCTGCAAGTTCAGGGATCCATAATGATTCATCTTCAGGCTGTTTGCAGCTGAGGGAGCAGAGCAAGCCCTGACAGTTGCTGATGGTGATAGTGGAGCAGCTGCCAAGGCACAGGCAGTGGCATTCCCTGGATTCCCTGGCTGGAAGGCTTTCCTCAGCCTCCCTGCTGAAGAAAAGAATCAGTTTTTAGATGCTTGAAGGGCCTGCTCAGTGCATCTCTCCCAACTTCCTCTCAACCAGACCTGGGACTTCATGTATAATGTCATCTTCAGGTCTGTAGCTTCCAGTTAAACCAGTGCTTGTGCTTCACAGAGATCCATATTCCTGATTTATTGCATAGGTTTTCCCCAACAAAGGATTAATGAAATAGTTCAGGTATCTGGACAGGTTTAATTCTATGGAGGATTAACCTGAAATCTCTGGTAGCTGATGTCTTTGGATTGATTGGTGATGGTTCTGTCAGGAGATACACAGACCCATATGGAGTCTCCAACTTAAGTCAGGAATATGTAGGATATATGGGATATGGATCAGCAGATCACCTCATTAACCCAATCACCCCAAAATCCTGGCCAGGAGGGAGCCAAACCCACGCCAGCTGCAGCACAACTTCCAGCCCTCTCCTGGGAAGTGGGACATGGGCACAGACATCAGGTTACACCAAACCAGAGCAGGGTAGGATGTGTTATTGCTCCAAGGCTGGTGCTGAGAAAGAAGTGATGTGCAGCCATAATTAACAGCCACTTAATTGAGTGATTTGCCCAGGCTGTGTGGGATACAAAGCAGGATGTGTGAAGAACACCCTGCGAAGGACCTTTGCAGGAAATGATCCGGGGTCGTGGGCAGAAGCTGCTGGAGCAGCTGTGTGCCTCTTTTTTTGGGAATGTTGAGAGTTCCCAAACCTTTCCAGGGCTGCACATGCTCCCTGTTCTCATCGCCCCTGGGAAAGTAAACCCTGGAGTTCCTGCTGTTCATCTGAAGCCCTACTTTGTTTTTTGAGCAAACACTGCACAGCCTTAAAAAGCCCAACAGAACAGGATGCTTTTTCTTTCCTGCTGAAAGCAAGTGTTAAAGACTGGATTACAAGATGGAAAATGGAGTTGTATTTTTATGTGGCTCTTTTGCAATTCCAGGATTATGTTTAACGAAGATCCTCTTCAGCTACACCAGTATTTCATTCCCTTTGGATGCTGGTGACCCCAGGGCTTTCCTTACCACGTTAAACTCTCTGAGATGGAGTTTTTCACTCTATAGTCAAGATGGAATTTCCTTTTTCTGCTTCTTAGTATTTTGTTAACCTATTTTAGGAATGATTCCTCTGGATTTATACCAAATATAGCTGCCATGACTCAGCCTCTGTTCCTGGTTTTGGACTCAGAGATGCACTTGCTGCTTTGCATTCCCTCCGCCTCTGTAATTTCCCCCTCTAAGTTTCTAATCTGGTCCCCCTGCATTCCTCAAGGAGCTTTCTTCAGTTTACATGGTTTTCCTACTGATCTCAGGATTTTCAAGATTGTCACAATATTTTATAAATTGGCAGCAGAAGATGAATTCAGCACAGGACAAAGAGAATGGTTTTAAACTGAAGGAGGGTGAATTTAGATTAGAAATTGGGAAGGAATTCCTGTCTATGAGGGTTGAGAGGCCCTGGCACAGGTTGCCCAGAGAATCTGTGGCTGCTGCTGAATCTCTGGAAGTGTCCAAGGCCAGGTTGGACAGGGTTTGGAGCAATCTGGGACAGTGGAAGGTGTCCCTGTCCATGGCAGGGGTGACACTGGATGGTTTTTAAAGTCCCTTCCAACCCACAGTCTGGGATTCCATAATGGACCATATCTGGTTCGACTGTCACAAAGCCCTCAGCTGGCATTTTAATTTTCAAGTGAGAGATCTGGAACTGCAGTGTTCTTCTGGTTGCTCTGGAGCTCTAGGGAGATCCTGCTCCTCTATGTGGCACCTGTGGAGCCAAGTTCCTCAGAAATTTCCTCCCCAGCACGGACTGTCCTCTGCTGGAGCCGTGGTGGGGGTTGTCGCCTGGCTGGAATCATAACTCATGGCACACATTGTCCAAGAGCCATGGGATGACACAAGGCTGCATCACACAGCAGGATGCAGAAGGCTGGATAGGCATGGGAAGCTTGTCAGTGATGCCAGTTCCGAATTCCAAGGTGGTTCAGGGGCTGATGAGGATTTTTTTGAGTGTCCTCTTAATTACTGGTAATTGGCAGCACAGCCTGAGCAGTTCTGTCTCATGTTCAGTTCTCTGTTTCCCTGCTCTGATGTCTGCAGAAGATTTGCAGGATCAGATGGCAGCAGTGAATTGCAAATCAGGAGGATTAGCATTTGTATCAAACATGCTCCAGTGGAAGGAGATTACAAGTCCTGGGTCAGCAAGAGCTCAGGAGCGTAGCTATGGAGCTGGTGCTGTGGTGGGGATGGGAATTCTGCCCCATTCCTTCTACAAGGCTGCCTTGACAGATCGTAAAATCATGTTATATCCTGAGCTGGAAGGAACCCATGAGGATCAAAATCCAACTCCTGGTCCTGCACAGACACCCCAACAATCCCACCCTGTGCATCCCTGAGAGCATTCTCCAAATGCTCCTGGAGCTCTGGCAGTCTTGGGGCTGTGCCCATTCCCTGGGGAGCCACTTCAGTGCTCCATCTGGGTGAAGAACCTTTGCCTAATAATAATATTTTGCTTCTGCCAAGATTCTGTGTTCTCCTGTGAAAATGCAGAATAAAATCCTTCCAAAATGGTGTTCCTGTCCTTCAGTACCAGACCTCGCTTTCTTCTTTCAGCCAGTGACAGATATTTTACATCAGATAAAAGACCAGGAGAGGTGCAGGCACACGTTTCATGTTTTTAGACGTGCTTTCAGTGTTGGCTGAGCTGAACAAAGGAGGGGTGTGAGAGCATCAGTGGCAGCTTCACCTCAGCTCATCCACACCGAGTTGGAAATACCCGCGGGCTTGTGTTCATTGAAAAACTAGGAGTGGGAGCAGGGGAAACCTGGGCTTATTCTGCCAAGGGCTTGAACACCCACAGAACACACACACGAACTGCTGCCTGTGGCAAACAGGCTGCCTGAGGGGGAAATTAAAAGTGCCACCCTAAACCCCTTTGTAATTACATTTCCATAGCCCTCAGCCACACGGGGAGGACAAATCTGACACTGTTGTGCTGATACCGAAATCTGGGCACAGCTGGGTTTTAATTTCCAGAGCAAATGGAGAGGTGTGAAGTGCATCTTCCTCTCCTTGTGTTGTGTATCTCCCATCTTCCTCTGGCATTGCACATTGAGGGATGCTAGTGGGATAGCATAGCCCCAGTAATGCAGGGACACCTGTGCCCTGGGAAATTTTTATGGAAATACTTTGAGGAGTGTCATTCACTGTGCTTTGCTACTAAATCCAGGCACCATTCTGTTTAAATTCGTGTAGGTAAAGAAATGAAAATATAAAATATATATTACAAATGTGATTAAATGCATATTATTAATTGAAAAGGAACAACAAGATTATTTTACAGTTATTGAGAGAAGTCAATTTGGGAAAAAAATACAGGGAAAGGGGGGAACCTTGGGGAAGTGTCTTGCTGTAACATTTGTTCTTCCTGAAGTGTGTATTCCCAGGCTCTCCAGATCGTAGAGGTCGTGGCTGCTCTCACAATTTGCCCTCCTTTTCTTTCCCTCAAGGACATTTTTTTCACTCCTGTTGCCTGGCAATTCCTGTGAAGATTGCCCAGGCCCTGCCCTGTGCTTTCCCTGTGTTCCCTGTGCTGGTCACATTGTCCAACATCTTAGGACTGCACTTCCAGAGGATGCACATCCAGCCTGCTTTCTGCCTTACCTACAGCGTGTGCTGCCCACTGGGCTGCTTATTATGTATTTAATTCCTTCTAGGTCCCCTCTTAGTTCTTCCTTGCTGTTGGAATCATCTCTTAAAACTGAATTAAACATTGAACAGAAACCAGAACTCAGTTTCTGTTGTTTATTAAGGAAATAAAAAACATGCCACCAGTATTTCACGAAACATCTTCTGGGAATACTGAGTTTATTTTCCAAGCATGGAAAAAAACTTGTGAATTTATTAAAAAGTAGATCGAATCTTACCAAAATTAGTCCTCTACCAGACTGGGGATTTTATCACAGTTATTATCAATTTGGGCATTGTCAGAGGACAGAGAAATCTGGAGAAAGGAAATCTGTCTCTGGAGTAGGTGATGTGCACCTGTTGTATGATTGATAGAGTTCATTTAAGACGAAAATTGAATTGTTAGGAAGAAATGACGGCAGAAAAAAAGCCTTATTATGTACAGAGATGAGGCTTATCAGCATGAAAAGAAATGTGTCACAAATTGGTTGCAAATCAAAGGCCTGATTTTTTTTCTTCTTTTTCAAAAAGGCACAAATAAGGGTGTGCACTGTAAATCATGGAATTGCTGTGTAATGTGTGCTGGGATCTTGTGTCCAATCTAAAAAGCCTTTTTCTCCATAGAGTTTATAATATGAAGCTGTGAGGCTACAGAAAACTCTGTGTGCTTAAACCAGGTGGGTTTAGTCTGTCTACACCTGAGTGTGTTGTAAAATCAACCCTGAATTCTAAGAATAATTAAATTATCAGTCATAGGTACAGTCACGGAATTGTTGAAGTTAGAAACAGCCTCCAAGAACATTGAGTCCAAATGTTCCCCTGGCACTGCACCAGGAGAGCTGGAGAGGGACTTGGGACAAGGCATGGAGGGACAGGGCACAGGGAATGGCTTCCCACTGCCAGAGGGCAGGGATGGATGGGATATTGGGAAGGAATTGATCCCTGGGAGGGTGGGCAGGCCCTGGCACAGGGTGCCCAGAGAAGCTGTGGCTGCCCCTGGATCCCTGGCAGTGTCCAAGGCCAGGCTGGACAGGGCTTGGAGCATCATGGGATAGTGGGAGGTGTCCCTGCCCATGGCAGGGGGTGGCACTGGAGGATTTTCAAGGTCATTCCCAACCCAAACCATTCCATGATTTTGTGATTGTTTAACCTACACACAGATGCTGAAGTCCTGGTTGTTCAGGTGGCTCCTCAGCTCCTTGACCTTGCAGCCAGGAGGGATCGTTTTGGGATGAGTACTAATGTTCATGTGGGAAGCCAATATTTGCTTGGCTGCTTCACACTAATCTTTTCCTTTTAAACATTTCTGAGAGACTTCCAGGACTTTTTAAACTGGTTTTTTGCTGTCAGCACTCGCTGTTATTTTAAGGAAGAAGGGAATGGCTGCTCTGAAATTTCTGCCGTGCCATTCATTCCCCAAATCGGTCTTATCCCCCTGATGGAAAACAAGGAAGTAAGACTGGGTTTCCAGCCATCACAGGCTGGGGATTTATTAGTTCTTTTTTTCCTGATATAAACTGCAAGCTGTAAGCTCCTTCAGACTTCTCTTCCCACTCTTTAGTTTGGGAAGGAATGTCCAGAAATCTGTGAAAAGTGTTAATTGTTGACTTGCTGTGGCCTTTCAGCCCTTTCCTTTGTGTTGCTGCAAAAGCATTCCTGGTTTTGGCCTCCTGGGCTGGGTGTATTCACTGGAAACCTGAACGAGTATTTAGGTGAATAAAAGCACTGCATAATCCTCTGTAATGGCAGGCTGGAAAATTCTTGGCTTTAGCAGTGGTTATGAATTATGAATATGCTAATTGAGTGCATACTGCATGTGTTAGAGAATCATGCCATGCATGCACTGATTATTGGCTCCTGTCTCTTATACAGTGTCTGCCACTAACCTCTGGTAATTCCTATATGGAATGTTTGATTTGTGTTTGAGGCCTAGGACTGCTTTAGAGAAATCTGTAGCCTTTATTTAAAGATTTCTGTCATGGGCATCTTTCTGTTGTGCTGGTTATGTGTTGTTTTACTGTGTATTTCTGCAGGATTAGCCTCGGAGTCTATGAAAGAAATGCCAAATAGGAGGAATTCCAATAGGATGTGAGCTGAATAAATACTAGAGCAGTAGGGCATAGGTGCAGAATCATGGAATCCCAGACTGGTTTGTGTTGGAAGGGACCTTAAAGCTCATCAGTGCCACCCTCTGCCAAGGGCAGGGACATCTTCCACTATCCCAGGTTGTTCCAAGCCCTGTCCAGCCTGGCCTGGAAGGATGTCAACACTCCTGATTGGGAGAAGGATGCTGAAGGATGGCTCTTCCACCCAGGAGTGTGGCACAGGTTGGTCATGGAGGCCCTTGGATTTGGGATGTGGTGACCAGGCAGTGATCCGTCCCCACCAGCACTGCTTCACCTTTGGGAAAACAGTGCCAAGCTGTTGTGGGCAAGGGGAGGGGACTGAGCTGTAGAACAGCTGATCTCCCACTCCAGTTTTTGAGAGCTGGAGGTGATGAAGTGAATCTTTAACATTTAAACCAACTATTTAATTTCATATTTTCACTTTGAACAATCTTTATTTTGAAGGCTTGGAATAGTACTTGCAACACCACTGCCATTGGGTGTGCATCCCTGTTTTTTTAAGCCTGAGCTGTCCCGTATTTCCTTAGGAAGTTAAACCCCTGCCTGAGCTCTGCCTATAATTGTTGTGAATTTCTTAATTTCTTAATTTGAGTTCTGTTTGTTCATCACTTGGCAGCTTTCCCCCTAAAAGTCAGCAACTTCTTTTGCTTGTTACTCAAGTGGTACCAAGTTGCCCCCATATATTTTCTGGGTTTTGGTGGGGCACATCAAGCCCAGCATAAATCTGGAAGTCTGTTTTTCTCCTTCCATGTAGCTTGGTTTCCAAATGGCGTGAGGGAATGCCAGTGTCTGCCTGTCCTATGGATGGGAAAGACTTTCAGGCTCCTGGGCTTGTTAACACAGTGCCTCTTGCCAACACAAAATTACAAAAAGACGATGATAAACAAACTTCTTGCCAAAGCTCCCTTTCTGCTGACAGATTTAGCCTGGTCTCTCCTTCATCTTCTCTGGTACTGCTTTGTTTCAGAACAAAGATTCCAAAATATTTAAGGAAGAAGGGACTATTAGGAAGGATTGATCCCCTCTGTTTGCACTGTTCATCTTCCTGTTTCCCAGTCTCTAAACCCCTTCTGGGTGCATCCGTCAGCGGGAGCAAAGGAAGAGAAGAGAGCAGGGAGAGATTTGCTGTGCTGCCTGATGGGAAAGTGGGGCTGGAGCTGCTCCTCAGCCCTGCCTTGTGTTTCCAGTCTTGACCAGAGAAGAAATCCCAGAAGTGACCAGAAAACAGGACCTGGGAGAAGATTGTGAGAGAACAATGAGGAGCAACCATGGCTGGAAGTGACAAATTGCAGCCAAAACCTGCACCATGGTGGATTTGACCAAATAAAGCCCAGGGAAGCCTGACCCATCTATCATTAAAAGGCCATCTCTGCCCTCATCTGATTTTAATTACAGGAATATTGTATTGCTGATGTGCCAACTTTGTACAGTGTGATCGACTCCCAGACAGATTTAGATCTTTATCCTGTTGCAATCTGTGGGAAGGGGTGATGTTTTCAATATTCAGGATATGGCTGCAAAGGTATTCTCCCATTTTGGGGGGAATAATTATAAAAAATGGAGGCAGGGTAATTAGTGGTAGCAGTTGGAAATTTTGGAGCAAAACATTAATTAAAGCTTGTCTTTGAGGATAATGTGATGGAAGATGGTTATTACACCTGAATCTTGGTCCTGCCGGTATGGTCTGGTTTACCTTAGAATCATGGAATCATTTAGGTTGGAAAAGTGCTCTGAGACCACTGAGTCCAGCTGTGAACCCACCACTGCCAAGGCCACCACTGACCCGTGTTCCCTGAACACTGCCAGGGATGGCTATTTCACCTATTCCAGTGCTTCCAGTGAGCTCACCCTTGAACCCATTGCTCTCCTGCATCTCCTCTGCATCTGTAAAACAAAGCCGAAGAGGTGATCAATTATTTAATATTTTTAAAGAACTCGGAAGGGGGGAAGATTATATTTATTAGTGCCATAAATTGTCTTTTTATGGATATTACTTTTGTCTCTTGTTGTTCTGACTCCTACAGTGCAGCTTCTCTTAGGAGAAGGAGCAGTGGTTGGCTGGGAGAAAGGTCTAAAACAATTCAAGAAGGCTCAGATAAGAAAGATAACTAAGAATATTTTGGTTTCTTGTAGTGACTGGGTGATGTTGTGGGCTAGATGTTTATAATCCAGGCTTTTCCTGATGGCCAACCCAAATCATCCAAGGCAGTGCTTGTGGAAAGGAAGGAGAAGAGAGAAGTGTCTTCAAGCTGCGTGTTCCAGGAAGCCTTTTCAGCAGAACATAATGAAGTAGGGTAGGGAAGATAAAAGAATGGAGATAATCAGCTGGAGGAGGCCGTAGCTCAGTCGGAGAGCACCGAGTACAAGAGTACAGCAGGGTTCATCTCCAAAGGGAAAGTCAGCAAGGCCTCAAGTTAGAGAAATTAATAGGAATATATCAGGAAGTTGTTTGAGAGCTGCTGAGAATGGTTTGGGACACACTGGGGCAGATATGTTAGATCTTTTTAAAAATACATGTATTTATTGGTTACCTGCTGGTGAAACCCATCAGACTTGCAGATAAAAAGCTGGGAATTTGCAGCACGGAATTCATCTGCGTTAAGACATTTTCTTCTCTGGAAACAAGTTAATATAACTCCAGCTGTGCCAGAATCTTCTGGTTTTTCTCATTCTGAAATTTCTTGGGGGTGAACTGCTTCAAGACCAGGTTGAACAGGGCTCAGAATAACCTAAGTGTGGTGGAAGGTGTCCCTGCCCATGGCAGGGGCTTGGAACTGAATGAGCTTTAAGATCCCGCCCAAGCCAAATCAGTCTGTGAGTCTATGATTCAATCATTTCTCATTTATTTAGGCTCAAAGGGGTGTTTCTGTAAGCTCTGCCTAATTCGCATAGGCAAACACAATGTGCAGATATTTTGCCAGCCACATTCAGGTTCACCTGTGCAACAAGTGATCCCATCTTCCTAGTCCTTTTCAGGGAGGACAGGGATTTCCTTTACTATATTTCAGTATGCAGTCTAGCATATTAAATTGAATTAATAACTTTATTATCATTTTTTGATCCTCTGGCTTTTAAGCAGATCGTAAATGTCAGCAAACGAAAGGTCGAGATTTTTCCTGCCTCAGCATTTATTTTTTGGGCAGTCTGAGGTCAGCAAATTCCAAAGTCAAGAGCTGCTTTGTGATTATAAATTATCCATTTCATTTTTCATACAGTGAAGACAAAAGAGCTTGTTGCTGTTAGAGATATCAGGCTGTTCTCGATTGGAAGTGTGAGAGTTTATTTAGTTCTTTTTCTCAGAGAAGGCAATAGGTGATGGGAATGTGGATCCTTAGGGATCCACTCTCCCGTATCTCCTCAGTGAAGATCTGAGTGCTGCTGTCCTCGTTTGGAGGTGGATCTGATGGAAGATGCTGTAGGATTGTAAATCTTCAGGATCAGCTTTGTTTTCCCTTTGCTGGTTTTTGAGATCAGGAAAGTCAAGTGCTGTAGTGAAACTCCTCACTCCATTTCCATGGGAGTTTAGTTCTTTCCCTCCCCTGGGGAGGTTCACATCAGCTGGGAGAGCTGGGGGTGTTCACCTGGAGGAGAAGGCAACCTGGGATAGTGGAAAGTGTCCCTGCCCTTGAAAGTGATTGGAACTGGATGATCTTTAAGGTCCTTCCCACCCAAACCAGTCTGGTTTTCCATGTGTCAACCTGAGGTGTTCACATCATATAAAATCCTGTTACATTTCTATAACAGGTTCGGTATTTCGTTTCACATGAGAGATGTTCAGTCAGCTCTTAGTTAAGGTGTCACTAAAAAAGAATAAATTAAAGAAGAAGCTGCTCATTGTGGAAACAAATCTTGGAGCTGGTGCCCACTGTCCCAGACTTTTTTGGGGAGAGGTGGGATATACCCTTGTAACTTGCCTAAATTAACCTTTAACAGATGAATTGGAAGGTAATTTAATTATTGTTTGGTGGATCCCAAGTGAGGGTCAAGCTTCAAACGACTTAAGTGAAAAATTGTCAGAAAATTAGTGGAATTTGCATGGAGTGTAAGGTCAGGAGGCCTTCTCATGTTCAAGGAGACTTTGGCTGAATATTATTAGCATGCAATTTGTATAAAATTCATTTAAAGAGGTGATGTGCAGGTCAAGGAAGAAACGTATCTCTTTTCTTTGTTCACACTCTCTCATGTTGGTTCTGTGCCACCTGATGTGAAATAAATGACTTTTGGCACATAGAGGAAATATCACCCTCTCTCCAAAGTGTAAGGAATGGGTCTCTCGAAAGGCATTGCATCCCAGTGCCACAAAAAACAAGGCAGTGGGAGTTTAAAGGGGAAATCACCTTGACACAAGGAGTGACTTGAAAGAAAATGGAAAAATGTCTGTTGCTCAGAATAGCTCCCATTTCCATTGTTTACTCTTTTCAAGTTCAGAGCTACTATTTAATTTTTGGAGAGCCTGAAAGACTCACCTGTCTATGTCACTGTTTTAAAAACCCTGTAAAATCTATTTATTGCTCTGTTTGTAAATATTCCATTCCTTTATTCTGAAAAGATAATGATAGTAACTTCATTAATTTCCTGGATTTTCCATGCCTGCTTTATTCTTTCAGGTTTTATAATTGGTCAGAGGTTGGACTTGATGATCTTGGAGATCTTTTCCAACCAAGATCTTTGCAACCAATCCGCAGGGATGGGGGTTCCAAATGGGGGGATCTGGGCACGGCATTTCCAAAGGCACAAAGTAAACCAGTGATGGAGGAAAACAACGGGATGAGACATTCCTGGTGTCCTGTGTCTGTAGGACTTTGGAGATGTGGTGATTCCCGATTCCCAGGGGTGGAGGGACACACTGATAGAATCATTAAGGTTGGAAAAGCCCTCCAAGGTGGTGGAGTCCAACCATTCCCCAGCGCTGCCAAGGCCACAGTGACCCATTCCCAACCTCTCTCCTGGCTCTGTTTGCCCTTCATGTGGAGCAGTTCCCTCCTGTGATGGGAGCCTGTCCTGCACTTTCACAGGAAGGGTAAAATAGATGAAAACGTAACCAGGCTACAGCCACAAAGTATCCCGAGACTGTTTGCTTGCAGCTTATTCCCATGGCATTCCTGCTGGAGTTACTCCTTGCTGGAGTCTCTCGGAGCAACTGAGCGTGGCTGTCTCAGGGATTAGGAAGCACTGGAAGCTCCTGCAATAGAGCAACACTGGTGTTTGTCTGTTTATAATTAATTTTTAGTAGTCTTTTTGTTGGGTATTCATGGCCACAAGCGAACGCTGCAGGTTCTGGCGATGCAGGAGGTTTAATTTTGCTAATCCTGTTTTATTCCCATTTCAGTGTAGCTGTTTCAATGCCACAACATGGTGCCTGCAATGAATTTCAAATGTATTTTTGGATGGCATTGTCTTGCAGAATGGGAGAGAAAATCATCCCTCCCAAATGCCGTTTGCAGGGGCTCTTTCCTGCTGTCTGGAAATCCCAGCCTGCATACAAAGCAGGGAGGAAGCAGAAACCTCTTCCTCACAAGCTCTCAAGCCCCCACCACGATTACAGCCTTTTTATCTGGGATAAAAAGCATTTTCTTTCATCCTTCTCAATAAGAATGTTTTACTTTTACCATTTGGTACAACACCTAATGCAAGCCACACATACACAGTCATTTTTTTTCCCCAAATTATGATTTTTTTGTATTCTTTACACACACACAAGAGTACAAATGAAATGATGCTGGCATTGAAAAGGCACTTTAGAAAAGCAGCCGTGACTCCAGCCCTGTCTGGGAGCAGTTCCAGCTGTCACTGGGTGGTTTTTGGGGAGGAACAACAAAAACGTGAAGAGTTACCTTCATAAATTTTATATCATAAAATCACGGAATGATTTGGGTTGGAAGGGACCTTAAATCGCATCCAATCCCACCCCTGTCATGGGCAGGGGCACCTTCCACTAGACCAGGATGCTCCAGCCTGGCCTTGGGCAGTTCCAGCGATGGGGCAGTCACAGCTTCTCTGGACAGCCTGGTCTTACACTGCTTTTCCTAAAGATCTTCTTAATGCTCTGTTGTATGTTAGCGAAGGCACTGATGGAATTCCGTGTCTCCCAGTCTCTTCCCACTTGCTTATAACCCTGATTTCCTTTGCTTTGAGAATGGCTTCTTCAGTGCTAACTTGGGGGTGGAGGGACAGCTAATTAATTAAGCGCTAATTGTTGTCAAGTCAATCGGTGCTACCGTTTAACGTTTGACTTGTTTACTCTCCGGAGGTAAAGCGAAAGGAGTTAATGATCTAACAAATTGTGTGTCCATCATGAGGGACTTGTTTGGAGAGAGTGGTGTTATTTATTAACTGTAAAATAACACATTTTTACAAAACCCCCAGATTTTGAAGCAAGATGGGTTTGGTTCTGGTGTGAAATTACCGCTAGATAGCTGTGGAGACAAATGCGTCGCCTAATAAAGCTTAATGACTGATTTTCCCATTAATCAGAATTGCGAATGTGCTTCATTAAGATAATTAACTGAGCCAGTTGCTTCACTGACAGTTAGGAGACACAAATTCCCAAGTTACTTGCTTTCCTCTTAATAAAACCCACAAGAAGCTGACCGTGCTTCATCATCTTTATTGGAGAGAGGAGCGCAAGGGCTGTCGAAATCTCCTTGCTCACTGAAGCTCTGTGACAGAGTCTCCCTGTGGAACACGGGTGGGATGTGGGGGTGGCCCTGCCCAGCCCCACACAGGATCCAAGCCTTGGCCTCCAGGTTTTCGCAGTCAGCTCACGCTGCAAGCTCACCAATATTTGCCCTTCACCATCTCGCCGGCGGCAAATGGTCTTTTATCTGCTGCTTTCAGAAAGGTCAGGGCTTCAGCAGGGTTGGTTTTATCACCCAAGAACTGTTCACTCTTCCAAGGGGGACGATTCCTTGCCTGACTTTGTGGCTCCTCCTCTTTGTTCATTGCAAGCTGGAAGTGAGGTCATGAGTCCTGAGCCCCCCTGGAGCAGGGATGTGGAAGATGAATCTGCTCCGGGTACATTTGTAAGCAGAATATGCAGCACTGGAGAAGTTGTGGGAATTAACGGAGAGATCCAAAACTTGAATTATTAAATATGCTATCTGGTTGTAATGTCTGGTTGTAAATCCCTTCCTTCACAGCTCTCTGTGTCTGGAATTCTAACAGGGTGATGCTATCAGGGCTCTGCACAGACGGCGACTCGGGAGCCGACGTAAGGCAACCGTCTCAACTCTGCTTTTCTTTTGTCCTCAGAGTTCCCGGTCTTCCACCATGAATCCTGTTTACAGCCCCGTCCAACCTGGGGCTCCCTATGGAAACCCGAAGAACATGGCCTACACAGGTAGGACAGGGGTTGGTGGCTTCTCCTGAATGTCTGTGTGTGGTGGTGTTTCATTCCTTAATGAGGGAGACAGATTTCCCATCAGAGAGCCGGATTGGGAACGTGACTCACAGGAAAAACCCTTCAGCAAAGGCAGTGCAGCGAGGGTGGTGAGAAGAGTTGGAGATTAATTCATGCAAAGAGGATGCCCTGGAAATCCTAAGGAAAAGGGTCCAAAGGGGTTTTCTGTAGATTAACAAACAGCTGAGCTGAGCTTCCCTCAGGAGCTGCACTGAAGCACTGGGGTGCACGTGCTGGAATAATCCAGCTGTGGAAATGAGGATCCCACAGCCAAGAGGCCCTTGTTTGGAGAACATCCAGTTATTGTGAAAGGTGGTGACTTAAGCTACATTATTGACTGATATTTTCGATTTCAAGTTGTGCTTTGGTTGAGTTAATCTTACGTTGAAGAGCAAGTCTGATGTCTGAAACCTTCTTTAGAACTGAGTTGTCTAAAAATGTCATCTTTAATACTTGAAAAAGGCCTTGAAAGATGTTTACCATAATTATGTAACTAGTGGGGAACTAAAGTGTACTGATACACAACGAATTCATGTGGGAGAGAAATGGTGGTCTGGAAAAAGAAAATCCCAGTTTAGGTTTTCCTTGTGGATTACATTACATTCACCTTGTGTTGTTCTGATTTTGTAACCCCCTTACAAAACCAGCCGTGGAAAACTCCTTTTTATACCATTTTGGGGAATGTAATCAGCTATTGGGTGTCATGTTGTGTTAGGACCTCTTGCTTTCTATTTGTATTGCCAGTTGCATGTGTTGACTTTCACCTAATGCGTGGAATTATTTGGGAATGGGCTTTTGTGGAGGAGAGTGGTCACCAGCAAATGGGAGTGAACATCAAATACTCTCAGCTACTTTGTTCATGGAATATTCTGGTTGAGTATGGCAGCTCTTCCAGCTGGTGGATCACTGGGGCTGTGAGGAGCCCTGTCTGCGACTCTGCAGAGCAGAGAGTTCCTCAAAGGCGTTTTGCCCCATTTTTATTCATCCTTTCTTTTTCCCATTCCAATTTATGCAGCTGCTTTTTTGGAGGTACTGTAGCTTGGGGGAACTGTGGACTCACAGTCAAAGCACGAGAGGCTTGAAAAAAAAACAATCTCTGTGAAAAAGTCTCTTCAAAAATCTCCCCATTGTGAGAGGACTGTGGACTCCAGCAGAGCTTGGGTGATAGAACGAGCTCATAAGTGCACAGTTATTTTCCTGCTCTGGAAATAACAGGAATTTTGTGGCTTTCCAGCACAAGAGGCTACTTCTCTCCCACTTTACCTTGATTTTTTTTTTGGCATGTGCTTAAAACTCTACCTTAATATCCATTCAATGTACATTTGTGTACCTGTTTTCATACAATCCTGGGTGTTTTAGAGGCTGCTTTTTGGCACTTGATAAGAAAATTTTATTTAATTATTGAGGTGCAGATTGGTCAGAATTTGGACCTTGACCTTTCTAGAAGAATTTTAGAGGGTGAATTCTGCTTTGGATTAAGGAATTAATGGAATCCCAGAATGGTTTGGGTTGGAAGGGACCTTAAAGGTCATCTGATTCCACCCTCTGCAATGAGCGGGGACAATTTCCATAGACCAGGTTACTCCAAGCCCCATCCAGCCTGGGCTTGAACACATGAATTCTGCAGGATTCCATTTGGAATAAGTCAAATGCCAACATCAATGGGATGTTGTCTTCTAAAATAACCTGCTGGTTGATCACTGTGAAGTTTCTACTGTGCACTTAACTCTGTAAAATTTGACTTGGCCAACTTGTGCCAGCTCTGATCCATGCAGGTATCATGATGAGGTGGCCCCCAGAGACTGCTTTCATCCCAAACCATCCTTCAGGCATTTGTCTTCCAGAATCTGTGGTAAATGCACAGAAATCAGTGGTGGATGTGCAGGATAATCTTGGAGGAAAAAGTTGGAAGCAGATCAGGCTGCAAAAATTAAAACAAGGTCCTTGGTTATGTCAATGGTAAAACAAAGGAATGAATGTAGGACAGCACAGCAGGAATATTCTGGCTGGATTGTTCCATTGCCCAGGTGGAAGGTAAGAAGTCAGTGGGCTGAACTCTTACAGCGAGTCCCAGAATAGAAATTTAAAAAGCATTTTACAGAAAAGCTTTTTTTTCTGGGCAAATAGTATTACAAACCCTTTTAAATCTATATTTGTTTGAATATGTAATGAAAGACCCAAAGTTCTTTAGCAAGTGAGGAGGAGAAAATTTAAGTTTTATCCTCTGTAGAGAAAAGACAGGCAACTCCAACTTCTCTTTTGTAGAGAAAAGACAGGGTGGTCTCAGCAGCTATGAAAAGAATTGTGGAATAAAACTCAGGTGGGATAGAGGCAGCAAGAAAGCAGGGATGGTAGCCAGGATACTGGCAGGTTGAATTCTGTGCTTTTGTGGGGTTTTTTTTGTCCTTAATGTGAATGCTTTATACTACTTAATATTTTATTTATTATTATTTTTATTTATATGATAGCTTTAGGCTGAAATAACAAGTTTTAATCTGATTCTCTTCTCATTCTCACTTCTGTGTTGTTTTCTGGCAGAGTAGGGAGAGAGGTCCATTGTGAGATAAATAATCCAATTTTTTCTGCTAGATTGGCTGTTAGGGAAAATAGGAAATCCTTGTGTTAGAGAGAATGGGAAATCCTTGGCACATACTCAATTACTTGATGAACCTTCCATTTATTCAGATACTTGATTTTTCCATTTTGATCTTCCTTAATGGAAATGTGAAGGACAGTTATTTCCTAAACCATTTTTCAAATGTGGTCTGGATTAGCTGGATTTTTATGGGACATAATCATTAAGTTTATAAAAGGAAGTTTTAAAATACAGTCACTTGGTGAGATAAAATCAGAATTGTTCAACTCATAGGAGAAATGTTTATGAAAACAATCCCTGTGTTTGAACTAAGGGATTTATTAAGCACTGGTGGCTTCTCTTGTGTCTCATTTTTGGGGTCCTGTTGAATTGCACCCATTTTTCATTGGAAACTGAAAGAGGAGGAGAATAACTTCTGCTGGCAGTGTTTCCTGCTGCTGGATGAGCAGCTGTAGAGCTGAGGGAAGGTGACAAGGGGAGAATATTCTGGCTGCAGACAGAGCTGCATCTGCCCAATGCCAGGTTCGTGCTCCAAGTCCTGGCTCCTCGTGCCCGGCTGGTGACGGCTTCCACTCCACTAATTCCCTGGATTTTGGAACATCAGCAGCAGCGTTTCAGCATTGTTTACTATTTAATTAAACCAGACTGTAATTAAGATGGATCTTCATGTAAACTGTTGTTTTAATTGAGGCTAATTTAAAAATGTATTTAAGGCCTCCAGTTTGCTTTTTTATTCTTGGTAGAATTCGCTTTACCTGCCCCAAGTGGGAGCTGCTGAAGCACCTGATTTTCCTTCGGCATGTTACCCTTCCCATTTCCTTGCACCCACTCCAAGAAGGCACCAATGCTGTGGTAAATAGATTAGCCCATCGGTGTGGAATCAGGGATGAAGAATCAGTCTCTCCTGGAGCTTGTTTGACTTCAAGCGTGAAACTATAAAGTGTTTGTGATAGCTCACAGCGTTCTCCCTCTCCCTACCAGGAGTTGATTAATATGCTGATAAGATGCTGTGATTCATGAACCTCTGCTAGGCTGACTCTGTGTTCAGCAGAGTTATTCCTAAATAATAAATGGTAATAAAATCCAGGAGCCCAAAGATGCGGAGCCAGCTGGGAAATCTCCAAGGGGTTTGTGTCAGGTCGCTCCAGCGCACGGCTTTTCTCAGCGCCTACTCCAGAGAGATGCTCACAGAATCCTGGAATGGTTTCTGGAAGGGATCTGGAAGAACATCTCATTCCCACCCCCTGCTATGGGCAGGGAGACCTTCCACTGTCCCAGGTTGCTCCAAACCCCATCCAGCCTGGCCTTGGACACTGCCAGGGATCCAGGGGCAGCCACAGCTTCTCTGGACACCCTGTGCCAGGGCCTCCCAACCTTCACAGCCAGGAATTCCTTCCCAGTATCCATCCATCCCTCCCCTCTGGCAGTGAGAAGCCATTCCCTGTGCCCTGTCCCTCCATGCCTTGTCCCCAGTCCCTCTCCAGCTCTCCTGGAGCCCCTTTAGGCCCTGGAAGAAGCTCTGAGCTCTCCCTGGAGCCCTCTCCTCTCCAGGTGAGCACCCCCAGCTGTCCCAGCCTGGCTCCGGAGCAGAGGGGCTTTCCCTGCATAGGACCCCTGCATGCTCCTGAAGAGCAAGACACATCCCTGAGTTGGGCTGTTTGCAGCACTCCCAAGTCGCAAATTCCCAGGTTTTGCCATTTTTTCTTTCCCAAGGTGAAACCACAACATTTGTTTGGACATAATGATGAACAGAGGGAATCTGTGCCCTCTGGCCATTGGTTTTGTTGGCAGGACAGGAGGTGAAGGATTCTCACGTGTGTTCCTGTCCTAATCATTTGTATTCATTGTTGAACCTCAGACAGAACTGCACATGTGAGGAGTGACCTCATTTACTCCTGACTGGTCCTTTAATTTATTGCGATGTTGAAAGTCGGTGGCCTTCGATATTGTAGAAGACAGAAGGATGTTCCGATAGGATTTCTGCTGTCAGCTTTTAATTCTCCTTTGCATACTCTCTGTGGGACAAGGATAATTTTAGGCATGATTTCAGCCTTTCTTATTAACTTACAATTAAAATTTGGCTGTATTATTCTCTGGCAATGCTGGGTCTGATGGCAGATCAGCTCTTTGACCACACAAACCAAGTTCTTTCACAACTACTCTGTGAAAGGGGATGAACTTTACATTTTTTCCCTTTCATTTTAGCATTCCTCAGCATTTTTGTAGGGAGCACTGAGGAACACCAGGCAAATGGCAGGGTTGAGGTGCTCTCTCCATACTTTTCTTTCTGCTCTGTGATGTGCATGCACGTCAGCCCCTTCCATTGATTGGGAAATGCCACTCCTGGATTTAATTAGGCGATCCATCGCTTACCAGGTCTGTAAAACAGGAATTCTAAACCGTGTTCAGGGTGTTGAATTGATTTCAGGGTGATTAAAAATGTATGAAGTGGATACAGTGAATATTTTTCCTCCGGCATTTCTTCATGTTTATTAATTGGTGTGTATAGAGCAGACAGGAAAATCCTCCTTGACTGGGAGAAGAATGAGCTGTGACTTGTGTAGACTCTCATTGTTTTTATGTTTAAATGCGTGATTTTTGTACAGGAATACTTCCAAACAACTTGCTGAATTCCTCAGTGCTGGAAGCTGCTGAGTTTCAGCACTGAGATCAACAATGGATAAATCACCATCTTCGTAATGAATTAACTCAGGGACTTTCTTGAGGCTGTCAAAAGCAGAAAACCACTAAGGGAAGGAGGGATGAGTAGCTTTTTGTTTGGGGAGAAGGAAGCAGAGGGGGTTTGGATGTTTGTGAGTGGCAGAGGTTGCTCAGGGCAATGGTGGAATCATAATCCCTGGAACTGTTCCAAAGTCATGTGGATGTGGCACTTGGGGACGTGGGGCAGTGGTGGCCTTGGCAGTGCTGGGGACCAATTGGACCTGGTGGTCTTGGAGGGCTTTTCCATCTTTAATCACTCTGTGGTTCTAAAATAATTCTTGACATCCACTCAGCTCGTTTGGAGATTGGTCCAACTGATGCCAGCCTTCCAAGGAGTTCATAGAAACTTTGGGAAATATCCCTCAGCCCTTGTTTTGTAACTGTTTGGAGAAGGTTTTACAGGCTTTTGAGTTCCCCTGTGTTGTGAAGAAACAGAATAGTCTCAGATCTTAAAAGCAAACAAAACTCATGTTCTGTTTTCCCAAATGACCTCATTGTGGGCCTTCTCCTCCTCCAGGCTCGGGTGAGTCCGTGCAACTGGTTTATTTCTGCCTCATTTCTTGGCTGCAATATTGATTTTGGTTTTCTCATGGTGGAAAAGAAATAAAAAGATTAAATGGCCACGCTTGAAGAGGGCTGGGGAAAAATTGTGAGGCAGAGAAGCAAAAAGCATAGGTGGGGAAAAAGAAAGAGATGGCCTTGTAAACATGTTTTGAAGAGAAAAGTGCTCCATTTAAAGAAGATAAAAGGTGAACAGAGAATTTTCTTCTGTCTCAATTGCTTTTATAGAGTACAGGGACATCTTGTGAAGTTCTTCACTCACTTGGGGAAAAGAAAAGTTGTATTTTTAAACATGAGCCCTCCCAAATTTCTGTCTTAAATTGCATATAGACAAATTCTAACCAGTGCTTTTGGCTTTTAAAATGCACATAGAGGATTAAGATTGGTGACTAAAAGGGTTTTTTATTGTCTTATTTCTTAGTGTTTGCATATCATAGAATGAAACCGGCTTTTGGTGGCTTATTAATTTCTAGTGTGTTTCTGAGCCACCTCCTTTTTCTTTGTTTTAGCTGTGGTCAGTTGTTTTCCACCATTTAAAACTTCTTTTTCTGTATGTTCCCTTCACTTCCATATCTTTTCCTCTAAGTTCCTCTTGCTCTGCTCCTGAACAAGGAGCCTCTGTGTTGGAAGTCAAAATCACAGTGGCCATTTCAGCATCACAGAATCACTGAGGTTGGAAAAGAGCTTTAATAGGACCCAAGTCCAGATGTTCCCCAGCATTGCCAAAGCCACCACTGCCCCATGTCCCCAAGTGCCACATCCACATGGCTTTTAAATCCCTGCAGGGATGGGGAATTTGGGAACCTCTGCCACAGGCTCCATGGACCTGGAAGGTGAACTTGTCATTGTGTGAGCTGAAGATGGAGGTCGTTGATAAACCAGGATGGAAACATCTCCTGGCCCTGGCACCCCATATTTCAGGGAATCTTTCAGCCAGAGTTAAACTCTCACCCAGGCTAAAATAAAGGCTTTTTTCTGCATATTTCTTTCTGCCACTTGCAGTTCAAATTCATATCCTGGCTTGTTTTTCTCTGTGCATGTTTGCACCCCACACATTCAATACCTCTTAAATCCCCAGGTGCTTCAATTAAATGATTGCAAATAAGCTCCAAGGCTGCCTCGTGATCCATTGAAAACCCTTAATATTTGCTGCCTTTCCTCCCCCCACGCCTTTTTTTTCATCTTGCACAGCAAATAAGTGGTCAGATCCTTGTTATGTTTTTTCAGGCTGAAGGTAATAAATTAAAATTTAGTGGCTTGACTTCTGCAAAAATGTTTTTAGATTAAATATTGAGTTTTTCTTCCCTCCTGGTACACAATTATTTCTCACACTGGGCGCACTCAATGTGATCCAGCACAGAGGTTTGTACAGACAGAAACGTGAGCTGGGCCAGGCTTGGAAAAGACTTTATAAAAGCTTCAGAAATAATTCCCTGGTTTGTACCAGATCTGTTAATTACTGAGTCTGTTTTCCTACTGTGCTTTATACCTAATATCTTATTTCTAATTTAATGGGGATCAGTTTTCCCAGAGTGGACTTTATTAATCACAGAATCCCTGAATGGTCGGGGTTGGGAGGGACCTTTAAGATCATGCAGTTGCAGATCTGTTTCGCTGTTCTGTTTCATTAGACTTAGCCTGGTGTGAAGCCAAAATCAGGTGTTGCTTATATGCAAATGCATCCATATACTTATTTTAAAGTGTGTGTGGCTGCCCTTCCCTCTCCCTGTGCTCGCTGGCACTCGGCCTCGTTTCATCTGATGCAGTACTGGGCTAGAATTTTAATGTCTCTGCGGCCAGCGATGATTTATTAGATCCCAAAGCCCTGGCTCTGAGTGCAGGAAGAAAATATTGCAGCAGTGAGCTGCCTTGGCACTGCTCGAATAAATGAGTCCTGAAAGACTCTTTAGTGTTGCAGCCTCTTTTTTCCCTTCCCCTCCCCTCGCCCCCACCGCTCCTTCCCCCGGCCCGACCCCTGGATTTCTGCTGATGGTGAGAAGTGCTCGTTTCCTTGTGGGAATTGCCGTCTCCGGGTCTTTTTACAGGAATGTATTTGTCAACAGCCTCGTCATGTAAAGCCCTTTGAATTCCCAGAATGAGCTGCTATCCTTCATCTGGGAAAAAAAATCAGCTTTTGCGGCAGGATTCGAGGCTTGGGCTCCTGGTGATGAACTGGTGGCACATAGGGAAGATCACAGAATTCCAGGATGGGTTTGGGTTGGAAGGGACCTTAAAGGTTCCACCCTCTGCCATGGGCAGGGACACTTTCCACTATCCCAGGGTGCTCCAAGCCCTGTCCAGCCTGGCCTTGGACACTTCCAGGGATCCAGGGGCAGCCCCAGCTTCTCTGGGCATCCAGTGCTAGGACCTCACAGAAGGAATTTCTTCCCAATATCCCATCTATCCCTGCCCTCTGGCAGTGGGAAGCCATTCCCTGTGTCCTGTCCCTCCATACCTTGTCCTCAGTCCCTCTCCAGCTCTCCTGGAGCCCTTTTAGGCCCTGGAAGAAGCTCTGAGGTCTCCCTGGAGCCTTCTCCTCTCCAGGTGAGTACCCCCAGCTGTCCCAGCCTGGCTCCAGAGCAGAGGGGCTCCAGCCCTGGAGCAGCTCTGTGGCCTCCTCTGGAACTGCTCCAGCAGAGCTTTGTCTTCCCTGTCCTGAGGTCCTGTCTTAGCAGTGACCAGAGGAAAGAAAGCCAGAACTTCAGTATTCCCAGGAAAACCAGCAGTGTGTGACCAGCACCCCGGTGCTGGCCGTGCTCCTCTCTGAAGCCGCTCCCCAGCCCCTCCTTCCAGAGAACCTTCAGCCCAGCAGCCCTTCCTGGGAGCAGGTCTGAGCAGTTTCTCTTCATCAACAAAATAATTTTCAGGAACAAGTAGAATAAAGAAGAAGTTGGGCTGAAAAGATGAGCTCTCAGGAGACTGACAGCAGTGAAGGGAGAAGGTTTGGGAGGAGAAGTACAGGGAAGAAACCCTGGAGTAATAACACGTGAAGACACTTCAGAGCTCATAGTTAGGAAATTCTCCTTAGTAACTAACCAAAGGAAATGTCCACTTTATGCTTGATTTATTGCCATCTATTTACACTTAGAAATGACATTTCTGCGCCTCATCATTAGAG
The DNA here is from genome assembly GCA_013390045.1 of Picathartes gymnocephalus. Classification (NCBI taxonomy): domain Eukaryota; kingdom Metazoa; phylum Chordata; class Aves; order Passeriformes; family Picathartidae; genus Picathartes; species Picathartes gymnocephalus. Next base: position 252,485 of record WEKY01051260.1, read on the forward strand.
ACCTCATGTTTGGCAGCAAAGAGCATCCCTCTCTGGGGAGAAGAGGTCGATTGCGTGGCATCCCCAGGAGATGCAAAGCACATAGTGACTGTAAATGAAATCACGTAGGGGAAAACCTTGATTTTTACAGCTGAACAGTGAAGAATTTCATTCAGAAGGATGAGTGTGTGTAGGCATCTGAACTCCTGTTTGCCTCTAGTTTCTTTTTGTTTCAGATTAGGATGTTTAGGTGGAGATCATTCTGTGCTGTGTTGAAGGTGAAGAGATTTGTGTTCTGTGCAGGCACTCTGCTGCCTAAATAGTTTTTCTCTCCCCTTAAAACAGTTAAGGAATCAGTAGTATAATGGACTATCATAGTAATTTCAGGGTGAGCAGAGCAATTTTCCACAAAAATAACAATTATGTTGTCATCAAACAAGGCATAGTTTGCTCTGAGCCCGTTAATATAATTGAGGGTCTCATTGAATGCATGAGCAGCAGGTTGGTGACTTATACCCAACACCCCCAGCTCTCCCAGCCTGGCTCCAGAGCAGAGGGACTCCAGCCCCTGGAGCATCCTCTGGCGTCCTCTGGACTGGAAATCCAAATTATTCTCCCCTAGTTTGGGTGTCTTGAAAAACTGGACATTCTGTGATATTTAATGTGCTGTGAATTCTGGTTTGAGAAGAGATCGTCGAGATGGAACTTGAATCACAAAATCCCAGACTGGTTTGGTTTGGAAGGGACCTTAAAATCCATCCAGTGCCACCCCCTGCCATGGGCAGGGACACCTTCCACTGTCCCAATTTGCTCCAAGCCCTGTCCAACCTGGCCTTGGACACTGCCAGGGATCCAGGGGCAGCCACAGCTTCTCTGGGCACCCTGTGCCAGGGCCTCCCCACCCTCCCAGCCAGGAATTCCTTCCCAATATCTTTCATCTGTCAAAGGATTTTCATCCCTGGGTTCTTTTCCCTCCTGTTGGTGCTTCACTCTGGCTGTGGAGTTTAAATTTTTTCTTTTAATCCCCACAGTCCTTTATCCCTCCCTTGCTTCTCCCAAGCTCTCTGGTTCCTTGAAGGCACTGACGTGGAATTCTCCCATGGAGGATGTTGGATTTGTTATGAATAAAGATGAAGTGGAAGTGGAATGCTTTCCCATTAATTTCAAACTTTGGTTATCATGACAACAGGTTACAACTCTCTCCATTGCCATGACAATCTCCTGCAAAATTGTTAAAATGCCGGCTTATGGTTATTTTTAGTTTGTCCTCTATTCCCATGGAGACCAACTTTTCCTTGAAGTGTTTGATGCTTTGTGCTTGGAGCCTTTAATGAGCCCCACAGAAGTCTGGAAGTCAGGGAAGGCAGAGGCCTCCGAGGTCAGCCCATCCCTCTGCCAGCCTGGAGGGATGCTTGGTGCAGTGGCTTTGCCGCTGCTTTTGTTGTATTGTGGGCACTTCTTTTTCATTATTATTATCTTCTCCTGTGTGGTTTTTAACATTTACATTTCCTGTAGTGCCCCAGCTCTTGTATTCTTTGCCTATGACCCTGTTTTTTATTGTATTCTTTGCATATGACCCTATTTTTTTGCATTAAATTCTGTCTGAAAACTTCGTATTCTGCACAGGCTGCTGGGAAAAAAAAATCTACAAGGGAAAATGAAAAACTATAGAGGAGCTTGAACAGGACACATAAAGTGGTAATTTTTAGTTGCTGGGTTGTTTTGGGAAAAAAATCGCACGGAAATTCATTTTTCTGGCCGTCAATTTACAAAGGAGTTTTACTGGAGTGACATTTGCACAATCAGCTTAACATTTACTGGCTTATAATTAATATATTACAAATTAATAAAATATTACAAATCACCTCAAGTAAAAAGGGAAATAAAACTTCTTTGCAGTCCTCCTTTGTCCATGGGCTTTTATGTTTTCCCCAAGTCTTTCTGGAGGGTGGCTGTGACTGTAGGCCTTTCATTTGTATCCATCACACCTTGAGTGAGTGTTTTCACTCAACTTGGGAATTTTTTCCATGTCTAGCAACTGTTACAGTTGTTCTGTAGTTTCTTAGACATCTTAAATTTTTGTTTAATACCAGCTGAGCTCAGCTTAACCTTCCAGTACCCCAGGATGCTTCAAGCCCTGTCCGACCTGGCCTTGGACATTTCAGGGATGGGGCAGCCACAGCCTCTCATACAGATAATGTTTCTATCAATAATTTTAAAACCTCTAGAGAGGCTCAGGAGCTTATCGTTGATGGTAAAAATCTCTTTTTAAATGGTGTAAAATCTTCCTCTCTCTGGGATGATGAAATCCTTTTGCTGTTAAGGTGACTCTGAATCTTTTTACAGCTGATAAGAGCAATCAGAAGAGTTTCTAATGCTCTTGCTTGCAGAATCTCAATGCTCATCAGAGTCCTTTTGCTCTCTGGTGTGTCTGAGTTTGCATTTTCCATGCAGAATCCAAATAAAACGTGATTTCTGCATAACACAGCCCTCATCTCTAGGCTTGTAAGGTTATTTTGGCAGCAAGATTTCCTGGGAAGGTTGATGGCTCAGTTCTACTCTGCAGATACAAGGGGAGTATGAAATATGGTGGATTTTTTTAGCACTAACAGTGGTGGTAAGATTTTTATCAGGATAATGCAAGGAAGATAAATCCTGGTGCTGAGGCTGGAGCACTTAATCGAAATAATAATCTATAAATCCCTTTAATTTTTTTTTTTTTTT
>WEKY01051260.1:255214-315505 GCA_013390045.1 Picathartes gymnocephalus
TTTTTTGTACTGCTTCTTGTAGAGGACGTGGCATAATTATCTTGATTTTATGTTGATGTTGATTACGAGGTGTGTGGTTGTATTTAAGTGTTCCCACAGAATTCTGGCCACGTGCTGTTCCCAGAATAATTCCTTTGCCCTTTCCATGTGTGGTTAAGAGGCCATTTAGCTTTCCCCAATCAGTATTTAATTCTAATGGCTGTTAATTGGCAATAAAGGTTATAACTAATATAATATATGCAAGGTATTGATAGCACTGCTGATGTTGTTGGGATGGAGTGGGTTTTGTTCAGTGGATTTTTGTTCTTTTCACATTATTTAGGATGGCATGGAATAGAATAGAACAGAACAGAACAGAATAGACCATTACTGTTGGAAGGGATCTCCAACAATCATCCATCTGTCTGCCTAATTCAGGGCTGATCGTGCTGTTAAGGGCATTATTATTATTTGGTTTTTATTTGCATTTCTGTGACCAGTGAGTTAATTCTATGAGACAATGTTGGTTATAAAATCCACCATGATCTGTTCTTTCTCTAACTTTGGGACCAACAGCTACAGGGAAGTGCAATGAGAAACCTCCAGGCATGGAAAAATGGAGTTTCCTTCCACTTGCACAAGCAGAAAAATCAGGAGATAATGTGATGTTGGAAGGAAGGGGGAATTTTTCACATTTTCCTATGGGAATTACCCAGAGAAACTGTGGCTGCCCATCCCTGGGAATGTTCAAGGCCAGGTTGGGCACAGCTCAGAGCAACCTGACTTAGTAGAAGGTCCCTTCCAATCCAAACCATTCCAGGATTCTTTAACTTCTCCTAAATGCAGATCCTGCTCCAGTGCCTTTGGGAGTAAACAAAGATACAGGAACAAAAAAATCTGTGTGAAATTTTTACACACTCAAGAGATTTTCCCTCTAGGATGAGGCACGCCAAAAAGCAGGTTTGGTTTTGATACTTTAGCAAAATTACACTACATCAAATTTCCAGCTTGAGGAGAAGTTTTCCATCCTTGATTTTAACCAAATTTGAGGTCAGCTCTCCCAGGGCTTCCTGAAGAAGCTCAGAATGAGGGACAACATTTTCCCTTCTGTTTTTCCAGAGGGAGATTTTCTTCTCACACCAGGAAGATACAAAGTGGTCCAAATCTCCGTGTATGCTCTTGTCTAAGGAAAGGAGCCTGTATTCCTGTGAAAAAAGGAATCAGGATCATAGCCTGGTGCAAAAAAGCAGGAAGAACTGGTGTGCAAGCAAAGGGAAATTCCAGAGGCATCTGTGTTAAGCTTGGGATCAAATCCTGCCGGGCTCTGACTCAAGAGCCATCGATCCATCCCCTTGTTTGCCTTCCAGCCCTCACATTAAGCAATGGTTAAATCATCCCTGGAGCTCTCTGGGGCTCCCTTGACTAATTGACCGCTCAAGGTGGTCCAGGTGCTTCTCTGCAGGTCCATCTGGCAGCAGCTCCAACCCATCTGGCCCTGCTCTGGCCTTGGAGAAACCTCTCCTGGGAAGTTTATCCCAAAATCGTGGCTTTCAGAAGTGTTTAAGGAACAAAGTGAGGTACTGCAAGGACCAGGAATTCCTGGCAGTCTGCAGGTCCGGAATGGGTTTGACTGTGCACAAACACACAAGGAACCATGAGAGCAAACATCACCTGTTGGAAGAGCCCAACTCCTGGATATTTAGGCAGTGTGGATGCTCAGGCTTCTGACAAATTCCTTCAGAGCAACTTTCCAAAGTAAATGCAAAGCCAGTCACCTTCAAAAGGCAAGGAATGTCACCCTGCATTTCTCTATCCACCTTTGCCAGGCGGGAGGACTTGGCATTCTCCAGAATGGGGAGATTTGATGGATGGCAGGACTTCTAATGTTGCTGGCAAGCAGTGCACGTTCCATAGGATTTGGCAATGTTAGAGTCTTTTATTTTATTGTTCCCTATTTTTAGAGGAATCTGTCAGTTTGCTCTCGCTCCTGGTGTAAATCAGGAGCCTCCAGAGGGAGGTGTCCAGATATTTCCATGCATGGCACACATTCCATGTCCCTAATTTACTGATCCTGTCTCTAACCACGAACCTTTCCTGCTGTCAATCCCAACACATTTTTCCAGTGGAACCAAGGTCATTTCAATCCCTCAGCTGAAGAAAGGACCTGCCCACAATTTAAAATCAATACTGAGGGTAAGATTATTTTTAGGAATAAGGTGAAGCCCTGACTTTAAGCCCCCACAGGTTTATTCCTGCCTTTGCTGTGTAGGGCTGGGGACCACTGGGTTTCCTTCTGGCATCGCCCTCGTTATTCCCAAATGCCTTCAGCTCATCTGTCCGGGAAGCAGATTTATTCAGCTCGTCTGAGCCCCTGTATAATCATCCTTAGCTCTGCATTGATGTGCTGAGCAAGTGAAACTGGTTAATGAGAGGAGGAGAAAGGAATCTCTTTTTGTCCCTGCAATGCTCTTGTTCCTGGAAGCGGAGGGGAATAATTAACATTCCAGCCAGGAAGCCACTTCCTTCGGCAGTGCCTATTGATGGAACGCGGGGGATACAGGTGAACTAATTCCAACCAGCCACGGGCTTGATGTTTAGCTCTGCCTTTGTTATAGAACAAGTTTTTAGGTCTTCAAAAAACCCCATTTGTGAGCAGAAGTGACCTTCAAGGAATGGTTAAAATAAGAAAGCCGACGTCCCTTTGGTTACTGGTGCACAAACTCATCACTTCCATAAACAGGACAAAGGCTTTAATCTCCTTCTGAAGTTATTTGCATATTTATTGAGGCTTGCAGTGCCTTTTTCTTTGGGATCCCACTGATCTGAAAGTGAAGGACACACTTGGCTGTAAAACCCACCAGGTTTCCCTGAGGTTCACATCAAACTCAGTTGTTAGTCCTTGAGGTGGGACAAAGTGGCAGAATTCAGCTTTGCTGTGAAATCATTAAACCAGGCATTTCTTGGTATTTCTATGCATTTTTTTCTTGTTCAACAACCTTCAAAGTATTTTTTTCACCTGTATCCCTTGTTACTCTTTAAAAGAAGAAAACCTTCGGGGCTTTGAAATTCATTTTGCTGTAGGTTCATTGAAATTCCTTTTCCTAGATGGGATTTCAGCCTTGCTGAGTGGCACGTGACCATCAAAATTAGATTTATCAACAAAAATGACACCTCAAAGAGCTCTTTTGAGACAAATGCTGCTGCACACTCAGAGAAGGTGTTTCTAGAAGTCCCACTGGGAGACCTCACATCCATAGGGTGGTTTTGTGGCTGCAGGTGAAGCAGGAACCAAGATCCTTCGTACTCCAGTGATGCAGGCTGTCCTTGCTCATCCTGGATGGAGTAGCCAGCACCAGTTTTAAATGCTCATATTAAAAACCCCACAGGCAAACCCCAAAACATTGCAGTTTTGTTAACCACATCTTGCCAGGATGGGAATTCTCCAGGCTGCAGGATGAGGAGGGTGCTATGGACAGCAAGAGGTGCCATAATTACATTGCACAGTGCACCTGAACATGGGCTATTGCAGTAATTAATGTTAAATGCTGGCCTGTAATTATAATCCAGCGATATTCCCATCAGAAACCTTTGTGTGGAAGCAGTGAGGAGCTGTTCTGCATTGGTGACTTGGAAGTAGCTGGAAGAAATTCAAAACATCTTCATATAAATTACATTTTGGTCATGGTCTGCTCATCCCCAGGGCTTTGCAGGCACAAGTTCCCCTTCTCGACTCCTCCTTGCTCTGAGGCCGCTTTGTCAGCTCATCTTTCTCTTCTCCCATCCCCACCAGTGGGATTTTCCTCATGGACAACAGCAAGTTGGGATTCCTCACTCCCAATCCCCGTTAGATCCCATAGAGGGGCACCTGTTGTGTGTCCAAGAAGGACCTTGAGGGGCTGGAGCATGTCCAGGGAAGGGAATGGAGCTGGGGAAGGGGCTGGAGCCCCAGGAGAGGCTGAGGGAGCTGGGAAAGGGGCTCAGCCTGGAGAAAAGGAGGCTCAGTGGGGACCTTGTGGCTCTGCACAACTCCCTGCCAGGAGGGGCACTGAGGAGGGGTCGGGCTCTGCTCCCAGGGAATAAGGGACAGGAGGAAAGGGAACGGCCTCAGGCTGGGCCAGGGGAGGTTTAGTTTGGATTTTGGTAAAATTTCTTCAATGGAAGGGGTTGTCCATCCCTGGCACAGCTGCCCTGGGCAGTGATGGAGTCCCCAACCCTGGAGGGATTGTTGTGAGTCCATTCAAACTCAGGATATTTTGTGATTGTACATTTTTAGAAAACCTCATTTTTAAGCCACCTCCCAGGTCTTGCTTTGTGCTGCTCCAGGACTCTGCTGTGCTGGGCAGGGATCAGGTGAAATCCTTGGCATTAATGTGTGCCCTCCACAAAACATGGGCAGTTTTGGAAGAAAACTCCACACTTCCCTTGCACATGAGCCATATGAAATTATTTTCAGGAAACATTTGGCTGATTTTGAGCATTTCCCTCTTTTTTTAATCATTGGCCAATTTATGTCAGAATGTCAGAACTGTGGCTGATTTAAAGCAGGCTCGAAAACTTGGTGCATATCATTTAAAAAAAAAAAAAAAAAAGGAAATGTTTATGGATCCCCATCTGCTTAACTGGAATACACCTGGCTTTTGGAGCTAGACACATGCTCTGCTTAAATCCAAGGCTTTAGAGATAAAACATGACACTGGGATGCCTGACTAATCTCCTGGAGGGATGCTGCTGGGATAAGATAAGGAACCTGTTGGGAATGGTTATGATTGTCTGGGGGAGGGAGCTTGCAGGGCTGCCAGAAACACCTGATAAAGTCCTGCAAGCGTGACACGCACAGCTCCTGCCCTGCTGGCATTGCAGGCTTCTCTGGGCATAGCAGAGGATAAATAAATGAACATTTCTAATTGCAAACAATCCCAAAGGACAGCAGTGCTTTCCTGGATTTTGTTCCTGATGGAGGGACTCCCCGCAAGGGCAGCTGGGGAGTTCTCAGGAGTTTTCCTTCGCAAGCAATTCCAAGAAAATCAGAATGAGCTGTTGTAGGGATGATATTTACATTGCAGTCCCTTCCTAATGCTCCTCTGCAGCAGTTTCAGGGGGGCTCAGCCTTGCAGGTATTATTCCCTCCAGTTCCATAGCCATGCTGACATTCTCCTTATCTTCTAATCCCATTGACTGGGTTTTTTTCCCCCATTTTTTCCCTTCCCTGCTTGTGGATTTACGTCACCTTTTATAAATATTGTATAAAACATGATTTTTTTTCCTGTGTGAGCAAACAGGATTCTCTTAAGAATGGGGCACGACATCGTTTTAAAATATAAATAGAGCGTTGCAAATTGGCTTTTTTTCTTTAAAAACCACTTCAGGTGTGTTCAGCTGGATGTAGAAAAAAGAAAGAAAATTTATCACAGGGTGAAAGAGAAAGAGAAATCTTTATGGTCATGATTTTGGGAGGAAAAAATGAAGATATTTTTAATGGCTAAATAAATCTGTTTTAATTCCAGGCTGGGTGTTGTATAACTGGTGTCTGTAGTTGTTCCTAAACTCCACAGGGTTTAGGAAAATCCCTCTCCACCTCCTTGAGCTGCTTCAGCAGCTTTTCCAGGCCTTCCTCGAGGTCTTAGCTCTGGGCTGGGGTTCCTGCACTCCCCATTTTGTCCCAGTTCAGCCCAGTTCTTTTCCTGCCTATTCAGCTCAGGATGTGACAGTGGTGTTACATTTCATTTGGCAAATAAACTGAAAACGTAAAAACAATTCCATTCTATTTAAGGAATAATTAATATTTATTCTTGCCTGAACACCCCGTTTGCCTGCCAGCCAGTCTGCTTGAGTTTAATACAAATTATTTCATTCAATGCCAACTGTTTCATTTCATTCATTTATGAGGAAATTAAAGGAAGTGAAGAGGGAAGAGAGATGCTAATTTTCATAAAACCACAGATTCCCAGGATGGTTCCTGCACCATTTTGGGTTATCACTGAAACAGGACCAGAGTCCAACTGAATGTCCAGAAAGTTCAGTCTTCAAGATATTTTTCCATTTGTCCCATAAATCTGAAGCAGAGTCACTGGATAATTCAGGTTGGAAAGGATCTCTGAAAATCCTCAGGTCCAGCTGGGGTCAGGTTGCTCAGAGCCTTGTCCAGTGGACAGAAAACAAGGAACTTTTCCACTGCTTGGAGCCATGTGTTTGGCAGGTTTTCAGGTTCTGCTGAAGGAAGTTCTGCTGAAACTTTGGAAAGCACAGGACTTCCAGAGGATCCAGGATGTTGTCCAGCTTTAGCTGGAGATATGCACTTTTGTTTATGGAACACCTCTGCCATGGAGCCAGGCTGGGAAAGCTGGGAATATTCACCTGGAGGAAGAGAAGGCTCCAGGGAGAGCTCAGAGTCCCTTGCAGGGCCTAAAGAGGGTCCAGAAGAGCTGGAGAGGGACTGGGGACAAGGGATGGAGGGACAGGACACAGGGGGAACAGAGAAAGCACTGTGGTCATCAAAGTACAGCACTCCAAAACTGGCCCCATTTCCTCCTCCATGGCTGGACCAAAAGCTTCCTTTTAGTCCTTAAAAATACACAGTTCTTCCTTTTCATCACTACAAATTTCATTGGAAAGTTTTTTGGCTTTTATGGGCAGATTCAGCATCCTTTGCTGCAATAGCAATCTGCACGCTGGGTCGCTTGGTTTATTTTTTGTGTTGTTTTTTTTTTTTTTTCCTCCAAAGTTTGCAGAGTCTGAACACAAAGCTTTTGCAGCTGCTGCCACTTTTTCAATGGATTTCCACATCCTCCCAAATTCAGGGGGATGAGTCACCTGGCAGGAACAGGAAAGGAATAGCAGTGCTGTCTCATCCCAAACACATCCTCATTCATCCCGACGCCATGGGATGCTGCACGTTGTGTGTGTGAGGAACATTTGCTTTGTTTTGTTTTCCAAGGATGTGCAATTAGTGGGGACACAAGAAGCTGGTACTGCTCTCAGTTTCTGGCATAGCAAATGAAAGAGGAACAGCTGAGAGAAGGTGGGGATTGTAGTCGTGGAACTGTTTGGGTTGGAAGTGACATTTAAAGCTTGTCTCGTACCACCCCTGCCATGGGCAGGCACACCTCCCACTGTCCCAGGGTGCTCCAAGCCCAGTCCAGCCTGGCCTGGAACACTTCCAAGGATCCAGGGGCAGCCACAGCTTCTCTGGAAACCTGTGCCAGGGCCTCCCCACCCTCCCAGGGAACAATTCCTTCCCAATATCCCATCCATCCCTGCCCTCTGGCAGTGGGAGGCCATTCCCTGTGTCCTGTCCCTCCATGCCTTGTCCCCAGTCCCTCTCCAGCTCTCCTGGAGCCCCTTTAGGCACTGGAAGGAGCTCTGAGGTCTCCCTGGACCTTTCTCCTCTCCAGGCGAGCACCCCCAGCTATCCCAGCCTGGCTCCAGAGCAGAGGGGCTCCGGGGTCTCCTCTGGACTCTCTCCAGCAGCTCCAGGTGGGGTCTCACCTGAGAGGGCACAGGGACAGAATCCCCCTTCCCCTGCTGCCCACACTGGGGGATCAGCCTGGGACATGGGGGGCTCTGGGCTGCAGGGAGTGAAGAAAGGAGAAAAAGCTGCAAGAAAAGCAGAATTTTCCCCCAGAGCCATCTCAGCTGTGTTGTTGGGACCCTTCTCCCAAGAGCACTGCCGAACATTTTCCTACCTTTACTGAGTCCAAGGCACATTTCTGGTTATCAGGGTGAATCAGGGCATCACTCAGCAAAAGCTCAGCTTAATTTCCTAATTAATGGTCTTCTTCATAGGAAGCAAAGTACGAATCCAAGAAAACAGACGATGGTCATATCGTGTCCCTGTGCTGTCTGTCCCAAGCAGGACAGGGAAGGCAGGGTCAGTGCAGTGTGGTATTGTCTTGTGTGAAACTTTGCCCAAATCCAGGATAATTAGGAAGTGCTGTCTGCTCCTGTTAAAAATGCATATGCAGGGAGTGGTGAACGTGTCCCTGTCAGCTCCCAGCTTTTCCTCCCTCACCTGTGTGTATTCTCCTTATCCTTTATTTTCACAAGGTAAAATGGAAAAGGGAATAAGCAAATTCAAGAGCCTGATTTCACTGGAACAGGTGATACTGATGCACACAGGTGGCATCTTTGGTTTTCTCGTCAGATTCCTTCTGCATATTCAACTTACTGCTTATAACTGAACCTTTGGGAAGCAAAGACCTCCTTGAATATTCATGGAATTAGTCCTTGGAACACCCTGAACTTGCATACTTAATGAGGTGATATATTTACCTTCTTAATCCCTCCTGACCTTCTTCCCTATGTAAATGAGACAATTTGAAAGCATCTACTTCAGCACTGGGTAGGAGATCCAGCTGATTCCTCTTACAGTAATTGCAATGCCTCTTCCCAAAGTTTCTGGGAAAAATCTTCAATCTTAAATCTCACTTGGCTGTGCTATGCCTTTGACCACTAATAAATTAGTTTTAGCTCATTTCTGTTTTCTCTGAAAGGAACCTGCATCTGCATTTTTTTACTCAATTAAAGGTCTGCACAAATTCCACCCAAAGGGTGACAGAAAATGGCTTTAAACTATTTTCTGACAGGTAAGAGAGCAGCTCTCAATCACACTCATCTTTTGGAGCTCTTTCCTTTTAATTATTTTGTGAAACATTGAGAGATTGTTCCAGTAGTTTCCGTGGACATTCCTAATGCCATATTTATTATCATCACAGAATGGTTTGGGATGGGAAGGACCTTAAAGATCACTGAATTCCAATCCCCTGCCATGGGCAGGGACACCTTCCACTATCCCAGGCTGCTCCAAGCCCTGTCCAGCCTGGTCTTGGACACTGCCAGGGATCCAGGGGCAGCCACAGCTTCTCTGGGCACCCTGTGCCAGGGCCTCCCCACCCTCACATGGAACAATTCCTTCCCAATATCACATCTATCCCTGCCCTCTGGCAGTGGGAAGCCATTCCTCACTGTTCTGTCCCTCCATGCCTTGTCCCCAGTCCCTCTCCAGCTCTCCTGGAGCCCCTTCAGGCCCTGGAAGGGGCTCTCCGGTCCCCTTGGAGCTTCCCTTCTTCAGGCTGAACACTCCCAGCTCACTATACTAATTCTAGTAAGTAAATATAATAAATAAATAAAGAAATCAGCCTGCAAAAATATGAGCAGGAGACAAAATAGTTGTGGAATGATTGGTGCACGTTGAGATTTGGACTAAAAATGGCACATCTCAACCTACTTCAGGCAATGTCTCGCTGTCATGGAGAATGAATTCAGCCCTGACACTGATCTGATTATCCACCCCAATAAAACAGGTTATTGACTTTACACGGGCTATAGATGGTTATAGGAGACAGGTGCTGTAGGAACTGCAGCACTTCCTTCTTTTGCACTCTCCTGAGTGAAAATTGGAAACTAAGGTTTTGGTGCCCTTAATCTGAGAATACCCCTGAGCTTGTGTACCTTTTTGCACAGCTGAGATGTGATGACGTTGAAACAGAGCTTTGGTGCCAGCAGTACTTGGAACCGTGTTGGGAGCATCTCCTCTTCTCTATAAAAGAATCATGGAATCATTGGGAAAACCCTCCAAGACCATCGAATCCATTCCCCCAGCACTGCCAAGGCCACCACTGCCCCGTGTCCCCAAGTGCCACATCCACATGGCTTTAAATCCCTCCAGGGATGGGACTCAGCACTGCTTTGGGCAGCTGTGCCAGGGCTGGACAACCTTTCAGGGGACGAATTTTCCCTGATATCCCACCTAAACTTCCTCTAGCACTTGAGGCCATTTTTTTGGTCCTGTCCCTGGTTTCCTGGGAGCACAGCCTGACCCCACTGGCTGCACCCTCCTGAGGGAGTTGTAGGTGGGAATTTGATTCCCTGTAGTCCTGACGGTGTTGTACCTCGTTCCAAGGGATGATCACTGGCCAGTTGTAATTTCTGAAAAAAATTGTGAAAATACTGAAAAAGGCAGGGATTCCTTGAGCTAGGGAAGGATAAATTCCATGAAAGGAGCCGGTTTCACCCGAGATGGTTGGTCTGGAACATAAACACCCTGAGCAAGCTGGAAGCTGACAGTGCAGTCACAGAGAATTCGGGGTGATGGATAAAGGGAATGTTTGTGGGAAAAGAGGAACGAGAATCATTAAGACAAGTCAGCAGGCTGCTGAGAGGGATCTTAGGAGGGTGGTTTGAGGATGAAGAGAGGTAAAATGGGAGGTGGGAGTTTGGAAGGAAGATAAAGAACCAAAGTTGCAAAAAGCTAAATGAGGTAATTTGTGCCGCTTATAAAACTTCTGTGCTGTTGCAGAAGCTTTAGGAGGACTTTTTCATTCTGCTGAAGATCTTCAGATCTTCACTTTCATGTTCTTTTTCTTAATCTCTTTATCTTTTGATTTACCAACACCAAACGGATCCTGCCAATCTGTTTGAAACCATAAAGAAAGAAGCTGCTCTGTTTATTGACCTCTACTTGAAAGCTGGAAACCGTACTTCGATTTCTCAGATGTTTTCCTCATTTCACATCCTATGTTATTATAAACATTTGTCTTCCAAGCATGGGACAGGCTGGGAGCTGAAGAATTACCAGCCTGGAGCAGGTCCTCAGAGTCCACTTGGTTATTTTTTTCCATGGCAGGAGCTTGGAAGTGTCCCAGGTCTATCTCAGAATGGATTGAGCTGGAAGGGACCTTAAAGCCATCCAGTGCCACCCCCTGCCATGGACAGGGACACCTTCCACTGTCCCAGGCTGCTCCAAGCCTCATCCAGCCTGGCCTTGGACACTTCCAGGGATCCAGGGGCAGCCACAGCTTCTCTGGGCACCCTGTGCCGGGGCCTCCCCACCCTCCCAGGGAACAATTCCTCTCCAATATCACATCTATTTCTGCCTTCTGGCAGTGGAAAGCCATTCCCCCTTGTCCTGTCCCTCCATCCCTTGTCCCAAGTCCCTTTCCAGCTCTTTTTGGAGTGTTTTTCCCGATATTTATTATTTCACACTTGTCGCAAGTGGATGTTCTTGGTTGTCATTCTGCTTATTCACCAACTTTGTGCAGGTGTTTTTTCCCCTTATATTCCTTGTGCTCTCTCTGGCCTGGCTGGTGTTATTAATATATTTTAACTGGCAGGTTTCCTATTTTCCTCCTCATTTTTCATTATTAATCCATATGTCAGACAATTTTGATGGGTTTGGTTTCCTTCCATGAGTTAATAGAGAAGTGGTGCTGCCCTGGATTAATACAAAATTTATGGAGTGTCCTCTCGGAGCCAAGGGATCGCTGATATCACAGCACCAGCACAAATCAGCTCCAGTGGGAGACAGACAGAACACCCTGTCCAGGACACCAAGCCCGGGTCAGCTCAGGCAAGGAGCCTTTTCCCCCTGTTTAAACCAGCAGGGAGCTGATATCTTTTCATGGAAGGACCCAGTGATAGCAGCAGCAATGTCTGGAACATTTGGTGGCAGGGTCCCACGGGAAGGGATGAGGATGCTGCAGAGGGCAGATTCATCAGTTTGGAGTTTAACTCTTCTCCCTTTGCTTTGCCTCTCATTCCTTTATCCCCTGCCAAAGATTAATTTAAAGACATTCTCGTTGCACTCTTGTTTGATTTTTTTTCCTGCCAGACTGCCTGTGCTCAATTCCCAGTTAATTTTCCAGAGTACAGGGAGCTTCTCGGACAGGGAGAAAAACTCTTCTGATGTTCAAGTCTTGCACTGAATCATAAAGCTCTGTTTTGTTTAATTTTCTGGCAGATGTACCTGACTGTGGGAATTGTGTTTGTGGTTTGGGTCCTCGGGTCTAAGACAGCCCTTTCCAATAAATTATCAGGAAGGGATACAGAAGCTCTTGCTCTGATTGACAGCTCAGCCCCTCTCTCATTACTCCACTCTGGTTTATTTACCTTTTCCATTAAGCTTAAGGGGAGAACTGCCCACATAAACAAAACATCAAGAGTGAATTAGCTTCAACAGGAATGATTAAAGCTATGCCCAAATTCTAATTTATCCCCTGTTAGCAGACAAATGAGCACATGCTGACTCCATACTCTTCCTCCACCACACTCTTCATTCCCAGTGTCACTTCCAATAATGGGAGGTCCTTGACGCCTCTGAGAGCGCAGCACCCAGAATGAATCCAGCACCTCTGAGTGCCCAAATTCAGGTGGAAAATATATTTCTCTCTCATATATATAAACCTGTGCTTGTTGTAGTTGCAAATATGTAACAAAAAGACACTATTCCAGGGGAAAGAAGACAGAAGCAGCAGGATCTGAAGTGCAGAAGAGGAGTAGAGAAAGCATAAAATAGCAATTACTGAATAATTCTGCAACTCTCTGGGTAGTAAGTACCAGAATAATTTGGTTTGGAAGGTTATGGTTTCCAGCAGGATTTGCCTCGTGAATTTCTGGGCAGGGAGTGAGGCTGGCTGGGCTGGCATTTCCCTTTTTGAAGGTGGGTGTGATGCTGCCCTTTCTGCAATCACCAGGGACATTCCCCATCACCGTGACCATGCAGAGATGACAGAGTGGCAGTGACAGCAGCCAGCTCCCTTGGCACCCTCAGGCCCGTCTCATCTGGCACCAGGGACCTGTGTTGTGTGCACATTGTTTAAATGGTCTGTAATTCATCCATCCTTTATCGACACTTGTGCTTCACTCTGCACACTCTGCTTTCACTGATCCAACAATTCCACAGGATCCCACTGATCCCCTGAAAAAGCCAAACTCTGTTGAACTGGAAATTCACATATTCCTCATTTTTGTTCCTCTCACTCCTTCCATTGTAAAATAGCATTCCTCCTTTATCCCAGAGCCAATCCTATAGTGCTGCCTACATCATCAAATAACTTCACTCCCCTGCTTCTCCTCAGAGTTCTCCTTCAGATCCATGGCATCCATTCAGCCCGCACGTGTCACCACCCTTGGACATCAGAGTGTGACAGGAATTGCACTCCTTACCCAGGAGAAAGCATTGGTGTTGGCACATTGTCTCTGGATTACTTGGAGTCATTGGATTTCCTGCTCCCTATGGTGTCCATCTTCAGCCCTTCGAACTCTTGAGACATCCAGTAATGTGTGTGGTGAAGTTCCACGGGAGGGGAGGTCAGGGAAGGCATCCAAGACAGGCAGAGAAGGGTGAGATGGGTGGAGAAGGTGCACGAGGGATAAACAGTGTGAGGGTTGCTCTGATCCAGACTTGGAGGAGCATTTTAGTCATGTGCAAAATGCAGGTTTGGGTGAAGCAGAGGGAGGATGTGGTGGAGCTTGGCCAGAAAATTGCTACTGACAGGAAAAGCTCCCTGGGGCTATTTAAAGGTGCAGGTTTGGCTCCTCTGTTTTGCACTGTTTTGTGGTGTTAATTTGTTTTGCTGTTGATGCCTGACTGATGTCTCGCAACGCCTACTCCAGAGACTCTCAAATTAATTCCTAGTAGGATTTGTTTCACAAAATCACAGGCTGGTTTGGGCTGGAAGGGACCTTAAAGCCATCCCATTCCATTCCCTGCCATGGGCAGGGACACCTCCCACTATCCCAGGGTACTCCAAGCCCTGTCCCGCCTGGTCTTGGACACTTCCAAGGATCCAGGGGCAGCCACAGCTTCTCTGGGCACCCTGTGCCAGGGCCTCCCCACCCTCCCAGGGAACAATTCCTCTCCAATATCACATCTATTTCTGCCTTCTGTCACTGGGAAGCCATTCCCTGTGTCCTGTCCCTCCATCCCTTGTCCTCAGTCCCTCTCCAGCTCTCCTGGAGCCCCTTTAGGCCCTGCAAGGGGCTCTGAGCTCTCCCTGGAGCTTTCTCCTCTCCAGGTGAGCATCCCCAGCTCTCCCAGCCTGGCTCCAGAGCAGAGGGGCTCCAGCCCTGGAGCAGCTCTGTGGCCTCCTCTGGACTCTCCACGTCCTTGTGCTGTTGTTTATCATGGATGGGTGATGTTGGGATGTACTTTTAATAAATGTCAGGGCTGACGTGTGTTGATCTTGTCCCATCAAAAAACATCCTCTTTCCAGACATGTATTTTCCTTGAGTATTCTTGAGATGTGCAAAACTTCATCTTCTCCACTGCATTTTTGAGAGTTTTTTTCCTTCCTTCCTGAGAAAACGTATCCAGTAATGGAGCACACAGAAGGCTGTGCAAGGCAGATTGGTGTTTGCTGTGTTCAGTTCATTTGCTGGAAGCACCTGGTGGCCGTTTAGAGAAAGGGATAAACGCAGTGACTTCTGTCAAGCCCAAAAGGAAACACGATTAAGGCACAATTGACAACTCCTGTTTCTCCAGCCATCATTTGTCATCATGCTTTGGTGAACAACATCAAGAGCAAAATACTTTGTTGTGATGTGGATGGAGATATTATTTATTTGTACTGGCACAGAGTGGCTTCAGCTGCTTGAAAACACAGCGAGATGAATCAGGCCTGTTGTTTAACTCTTTCCCAGTCAGGCTCTTCCCAAGGATTATACAATTAAATTTTTGATTAAATTGAAAATTTAATTGATTTTTTTTAGCTCTAGAGGGATGGATAAACAAAGTTTATTGGTCCCATGTGAGAAACACAGGGTGATGTCAGTGACATTAGGGGCTCAGGGGTTGCACAGTCCACTGCCCATCACTGCACCGATGCTCTTCTAAAAACCCATCAGTAATTCCATACAAAGTTTGAATTCAAACCATTTTTTTAAACAAAAGCAGAATTTTAAAACCCAAGAAAAACTCCAAACCTCTCATTTTGTCTTAACATGGAGCCTTTTTGCACGAAGGAAGCTGGTGGCTTCTCCTTGAATTATCTGCCTCTCTGGAGTAGGGAATTAAGACTTAAAGCAGCATCTGCTACCTATTAACTTTTTCCCCATTGTGATAGCACTGAATTAGTCCAAGGGATTTTTTTTCTTTCTTTTTTTTTTCTTTTTCTTTTTTTNGTTTTTTTTTTTTTTTTTTTTTTGGGGGGGGGGGAAATCACGATATTTTAGAAGAGACCCCTGCTGGAACCTGCTCTGTGTCTTTGTTCTGGGTGAACTCAAATTTCTGCTCTGTGCTTATCCCAGGAACGCACCACCTGAAGTCTGGTTTGGGTTTGGCTTTTGCCAACATTTCCAAGCTGCTCCCTCTCTCCATCTTCAAGGTCTCGTGCCTCCAAAATGGAACTGCAGGACGTGGATGTCTTACATGAATGAGAATAATCTCACAGATGGGGGAACGCTGGGAGTGAGATAAAAATTACAGTATTATTTTTTTTTCTTAATTCTGAAGGACGATGGAACTTCATTATCCAATCTGCTTAAAATTGAACGACCTAATGAAATTTCACACCCACTAAATTTAATCATGGATTACTCATGTGGGATTTGAATCAGATAAAAAGGATGCTTCAGATATTTGGTAGCAATTGCATAAGGTAATAAAAAATCTGCAGTGTTCTTTGTCCTTTTCAGCAAATGTGAATTGCTTGACCTACTTTTCTTTTCTTTACTTTTTTCCCTTTTTTTCTTTTTTTTTTTTGGTATTCATGACCCCGACTTCCTCCTGGGTATCACTGAACAGTCAGTCCCACACTCATGTACAAACCAATGGATCTCAGGAGTGCTTCCTCCTGGGTGTTGGGGATGCAGGTGGATTATTGCTTTTGCTGCAGCAGTTGGAGGCTGGGAAGAGAAAGAAATATTTTACAATCAATATCTTAGCTCGTGTATTAAAAGACCAGGCTGATAAGAGGATCTTGCTTGGGGCAGGTGAGGGTAGATGATGAATTAAGGTTCTGCTCAGGGCTTTGGTTGTGGCTGCTGAATGAGCTTTTGCAGATCACTTCACCCCTCCAAACCTTCCCTGCATGGATTTTACCCCTCCAAACCTTGCCACCTTGAAATAAGCACAAATTCCTTACTTCTGGTAGAGGAAAGAGAGTTAGGCAAGCTGAGTAAAGGGAGAAAGGCATGTGCTAAGAAATGATCTTTGCAGCAGTATTTGGAGTAGACAGTGGTGGAATAGCAAAGCTTTAATCAAAGTTGAAGGAAAAACTCTTGTGATAGTGGAGATGTGAGAGGCTCTGGCTGCTGGATGGGTGGGGAAGGCTGTGTTTAAGGATGCTGCACACAAAGAGTTTGGAATGTCCCACCAAGACAGGGATGAAGTTTTCACTGCAAGTGACTGAGAAGATGCCGGACACAGTCAGTGGAAAAATAATAGGAGCTTGTGGAGAAAACTCCTGTACTTCTACTCCCTGAGAGCTTTAGGTGATGGATTGGCATCCCTGATGTCCATGAAGAGATGAACACAAGCTGAAATATTGTTTGGACAGGCTGGCTCAGGTCTGTAGGAGACACCACTTGAGTTTTCTGTTAGGGAGTAAAGAGCTTTTTAAATTCCCCTTCAGGAAAAGCTGAAGTTGGGGAAGACACTTCTTATTTCAGAGCCTGATTGTCCAGAGTACAAAAAGTCAGTGGAGGAATGGCTCAAGGAGAGAGAAACAGCCTTTGTTGCCAGATCTTTCCTGCTTTGGGCAGAACGATTATTCCAGAGCTTGCACAGTCCCTGCTGGGTGTCCACTGGGTGTCCTTCATCCTCAAAAACAACCCAGGGAAAAAGCAGTTTCAGACATATAAAAGGATCCATCAACAAACTGAACAGCAGCTTCAAATGTTTCATCAAGGAGTAAGAAGTCTCATCACAGCTGGATTATCCAGCAGCTTCAGGGTTCTTTAAGGTCAAAAAGTAGTTAAATTGTAGGGAGCAGCGGGAAACAAGGGCACTGAGCCTCCTCTGGAAGCTGCTGGGTTTGGGTCCTGTCTTCCACACATGGCCTACAACATTTTTGTTCTTATAATCCCCTCCCACAAACACTTTGCAGGCTTAGAGGGGATATTTTTTTTTTCCCAGTCTTTTTGCACAGCCAGAATTAAGGGAATTTTCTGTCTAAAAGGTGTTCTGTGGTCTTTGCAAACACTTTGATGTTCCTGGATGGTGGTGAGAGCTTTTACCACAATTCTCCATCACCCTGCAGGATGATGCTGGGGCTTTTTTTTAATGGTAATCTGTAATTTTTGTTGGCATATCTGGGAATGGTGGCCACGGTGGGCAGGAAGGGTTTCTGGCCATATTCATCCAGGGATGTGCATCTCTTGCTGCAGCAACTGTGATTAGGTGACTTCCATCATGCTGTCAGGGATCTGGAGTGACCACATGGAGCATGTCCAGGGAAGGGAACGGAGCTGGGAAGGGGCTGGAGCCCCAGGAGAGGCTGAGGGAGCTGGGAACGGGGCTCAGCCTGGAGAAAAGGAGGCTCAGGGGGGACCTTGTGGCTCTGCACAGCTCCCTGCCAGGAGGGGGCAGCTGGGGTGGGGGTCTGGTTCTGCTCCCAGGGAACAGGGACAGGAGGAGAGGGAACAGCCTCAGGCCGGGCCAGGGGAGGCTCAGCTTGGATATTGGGAAAATTTCTTCATGAGAAGTGTTGTCCAGCCCTAGCAGTCACTGCCCAGGGCAGTAGTGGAGTCCTCATCCCTGAAGGGATTTAAAGCCATGTGGATGTGGCATTTGAGGACATGGGTCAGTGGTGGCCTTGGCAGTGCTGGGGGAACAGTTGGATTTGATCTTGGAGGTCTTTTCCAACCTAAACAATTCCATGCTTTTATGACCCAAAAGCAGTGTATTTGGATCTGTTCACAGCTACCAGTGACAACAAATGTCCTTCATTGCCATTTTCTGGGGAAATAAATAATCAGTGGTTTAAATCAGATCAGTGCCAGTCACAGATTGTACAACCTGTGTGAAAAACACGTGTAAGGTCAAAGAGTAAAGGCAGTGATGGATCAGAGGGAGCTGAGGCTCACACAAGGAGCTGTTGATGCAGGATACAGGGGAGATTTTTCCTCCTTTTTTCAGCCTCCTGCTGACACACACCTGCTTTACCTGCAGAGGAGTTCATCCCTCTGCTTTGGGAGACAACCCTGCCTGTCTTCACTTGTGCTGCACTTTTAAAGCCCTGAATTTATTGTTTAATATAAAAACAAAATACAAGGCTGTCTCTTCCTGCATGGAATGCAGTGTCTTTGTGTATGTGATGTATCAAGAGTGTTCCTCTGCTGAGGCACCCTCGGAGCTGCTGATGTGAGGGTCAGGAAACTGGGAGGTGGCAGAGGGTGGGATGTCCATGCTCATTAGGGATATTTCAGAGTTGTAAAATCACAGGATACATTGGGCTTGAAGGGATCTTTAAAGGTCATCTCATCCAAGCATCCCACCATGGGCAGGGACACCTTCCACTATCCCAAGTTCCTCCAAGCCCCGTCCAACCTGGCCTTGGGCACTTCCAACCAGACCAGAGCCTGAAAAAATGTGGCAAATGGTGAAAGGAGGAACGGCAGGAGCTGTGGAAGAGGAGAGAGTCAGGTCTGCTGGAGGGGAAAGGAGGAAGCAGCAGCGACACTTTGAATGGGTGTTTTGAAATATGCTTGGAGTTAATTTTATCCCGAAGCATTTGACATGAATTTAGATTTGAAATCAGCATTTGCTCATTACCGAGCGACTGATGAATGCCAAATCAGGTCATTACTCTTGCAGTGGGTTTTTATCTTCTCCCATTATCTGGGGTTGTTCAGATCCGCTTCATTCACAGTTGTCTTTTCTGGATATAATTGGGTTTAAGCAACTAAGATACTAAATGAAGTGTTGATAACGAGAAGGATTGTTCATCTCTCCAAAGATGGTTGGGTTTTTTTCCTTTCCCTCACTCCTGGTGTGCTGAGGGCTGCTCAGCAGTAATTGTTCTAAGCTCTGTGCATTCAGATGTGTTCCATCACTGTCAGGGTGTAGGTACTGACCCTACCCTCCCTGCTGGAACACATGATCTGTAGGAATTTGCCTGCAGAGCTGAAGTTCCTCTGTCTCCATTCCTGAAGGCTGTTCTGACAGCTCAGCGAGTGCTCGGTGGGAGAATAACAAAACAACCTTAATACCTTTGAAAACTGGACTACCTTGTTTAACTCAATAACACTGAGAGGAAATTGGTTTCCCTTCCTAAAAATGTCTCCTCTCCTCCTGGAGGAAGGGATGAGGTTTCCATTTATCCGAGCAGTGGAGATCAACAGGAAAATGTTACTGAGTTCCTGAGGCGCTTTTAATAGAATAAGGAGGCAGTGCCCTTCAGCTGTTCCTTAGCCAAACAAAACGTTTGGTGAGCCTTGCTAATCTATCCTGGCAGGACCAGAGCCACCTAACAGCAGGAAATGTCACCGTGGCCAACTGCTAAAATAATATTATAATTGTGTAATTTGTATTCCTGCGGGAGAATCCAGCCACGTGCTCCCGCAGCCCAGATCCCCCCGTGTGCCGGGCTGATCCCACAGCCTGGGCAGCAGGAAAGGGGGGATTCTGCCCCTCTGCCCCTGCACTCAGGTGAGACCCCACCTGCAGAGCTGTCCCAGCCCTGGGGCCAACAGCACCAGGACCTGGAGCTGCTGGAGAGAGTCCAGAGGAGGCCCCGGAGCTGCTCCAGGGCTGGAGCCCCTCTGCTCTGGAGCCAGGCTGGGACAGCTGGGGGTGCTCACCTGGAGAGGAGAAGGCTCCAGGGAGAGCTCAGAGCCCCTTGCAGGACCCAAAGGGGCTCCAGGAGAGTGACTGGGGACAAGGGATGGAGGGACAGGACAATGGGGAATGACTTTATATATACATATATATATATATATATATGTATATATACCCGTTGTACTGCTGGATCCCCACTGAACGTGACAATGTCACTGTGTATTTTTCTCTCCAGCACACAAAGCTGAACCTCTGAGTTTGCAGGCTTCAGTATTTTCCCACATCTAAATCAATTTTGGACATGCCAAGCCTCGTGCTCCCACATTGTGTCTTTACACTAAATATCCTACTCCCACATCTTGTCATTTTTAAAAACGGGAGCGTGGCCCAACAGGTCCTGGAGGGCTTTCCCTCTCTTTACACAGAGCTTTTGATTCCTGGATCTGTTTGAAAGTGTCTGAGGGCTTTCAAGATAAAATGCAGTTGTCTCCTTTTCACTCCTCTCTGGTAGGCAGAGTAAATGCCTTTGTTTCCAGGCATAGCTGAAGTGCTGCCGTTCCATTTGAAAATCCCATTAATCTCAAGCATCCAATGATAACATAAAAAGTCGTACAATATATGGTTGGTTTTCCACAGGCATCCCATTATTCAGTGAACACGCATGGCTCTGTGGGAGCAGGGCTTTGGGGGGACTTCATAGGGAACTCGAGGGAAATCTCCCAGGCTTAGGCCTGCCAGGATGCCCCTTTTTTACTCCTAAATCATCTCCAGTTTCCTACTCCTGCAGGCACTCCTGGCAGGAAGATGGAACTGCTGACATGGCTTTGAGTCTTTATCCCCAGGGACAGAATCCCAGAATCCCAGACTGGTTTGAGTTGGGAGGGATCTTAAAGCTCATCCCATTCCACTCCTTCCATGGGCAGGGACACCTTTCACTATTCCAGGTTTCTTCAAATTCAGCCTGGCCCTGACACTTCCAGGGATCCAGGGGCAGCCACCGCTTCTCTGGGCACCCTGTGCCAGGGCCTCCCCACCCTCACAGGGGAAAATTCCTTCCCAATATCCCATCTAAACCCATCCTCATTCAGTTTAAAGTCATTCCCTTTTGTCCTTTCACTCCATTCCCTCATATTTATTTATTTCCTTCCAAATTCTTCCCTTCACACAAATAGGAGGAGTTGGATACCACCAGATTCTTCACATTTTCACCCATTAGAAATTCAGCTGAATGATCATCAGAAATATTTGTATTTCAGCAAGAACATCTTTGAATTGGGAAAAAGTGTACCCATTACATTATACTAAATTTCTCTCAAAACAGAGGAAGGTTTCTTTGTACCCTGTGGCCCCCCCCACCTTTTTTTCCCCGCAGATAAACTGATGTTCCCCATTCCGTGGGATTTAACTCTCTTTGTCTTCATCTTGAACAGTCCCTTAACTATATTATTCACATATTTCAATCAGAAGAGATTTTTGAAAGTCTTTAAGCATATTTTGCACAGGTTGGAAGACTCAGTGTGCTGCCAGCTCACTCTTGTTACTCTTCAGATTTGTAATTCCCCAAAGATAAAGCAGCATTAGGAACAGTCCCCAGTTTTCTCTGGAAAGTAATTTCTGATTTCCATATTAATCAAAAATAGCTTTACCTTCGTCCTGCCCTAATCCTAGGAACAACACAGGAAGAAGATTACATTCTGTAGATGTCAGAAAAGCAATTAAAATTTGCACAGAGGAATCGAAGGGGGAAGGAATTTCACCTCTTTATTTTGTGAGCTGAGCAGGGAAAGACCCTGACCTCAAACTGTTTGTTTCTTATTGGCTCCTTTTCTTTTGAAGTGCCTGCTAGAATCGTCTTTAATATTGCAAGATTAAAATACTGGGCTTTCAGTAGACTGAGAGGGTTATAGTGATGAGAAGAGACATTTAAGGAGGGTGCGGATTGGCTGTGAAGAGCCTGGAATTGGCAGTTGGAGAGGTGAGTGACTATTAATAGCTCTGTCTGTGAAGATGGATATTCCTTGATCCTCAGGGGCCTGAGTGTGTGTCCCTGGGGAGAGCCTGCAGCTCCCAGCCTGGAATAAAGGGAGGCCAAGACACAGGGGGTAGGTGAGGCACTGCCTGCCATGGCTCTGCTCTAGAGGGGTGGAACTGCAGGAATTTGGGAGGTGTGGGAGTGGTCTGAGAAGCAGAATCTGTCAGAGCTGACGGGATGATCGTGGGGAGAAATGTGGTGGGGGTGGCTTTTGGGGTTTGATTTGGTGACCTGTCACATGTCACCTGTTTGGGTGTAGCCAGGGTATCCTGTGGGTGAATCAGGGCGTGGGAAGGGAGGTGGGATGTGCACAGAGGGGTGGGTGTTCACCTCGGCTCTTTGGGATGGGGTTGTACCAGATAAAGGTTTAGGTGTTGGGAAGAAGAGAAAGACACAACAGGATGGGATGGGATGGGATGGGATAGGATGGGATGGGATGGGATGGGATGGGATGGGATGGGATGGGATGGAATGGGATGGGATGGGATGGAATGGAATGGAATGGAATGGGATGGAATGGAATGGAATGGAATGGAATGGAATGGAATGAAATGGAATGGAATGGAATGGAATGGAATGGAATGGAATGGAATGGAATGGAATGGAGAAGTCTGTGGAAGCCCTGTGGAAGCTGTCCACGTGGAAAGGGCAAAGGAGCACATCAGTAGGTGCTGCTGGGGTATGGACTCTGTGTGTGGGATGGGTTTCCCAGGACTGTGCTGTTGCCCTTACCCTTGAGGAGAGGGGAGTTTCCCAGAGCTGTTCTCCTAAACATCTTCTATTCTCCAGTTTTTCATGTTCCTGCAGGGTGTACACTGAAGCTGCAGATATCAATTTATACTCACTGAACCTTTGAATTGAACCCAGTTTGCAGCTGGGCTGATGGCTGTAGATCCTTTCCAACTGAACAATTCCACTCTAATCTCTTCTGTTCCCTCCATTCCATTCTTTCCTTTTAGTGAGCACATCTAAGTGTTCTCTGGAATGTGTGACATCATTCCCACAATAATTCTCTTCCTGAAATACTTCTGCTATTAAATAGAGCCATTCTGGAAATTCCTTTCCTCCTCTTGGCTGATAACCCTGGACCAGTCCAAGGCACTGTGATCAAACCCTTGTTTTGGATCCCAAAGGCCTGTATTTATTACAGTAAATTTCTCCAGCAGCTTGCCATGTGACTGATGACAGTTCTCAACACTGAACTTTTTCTCCTGCTTTCCCCATGCTCCACAACTCACAAGAATATGATCATGGAATGACTTTAATTAGATGGGATATTGGGAAGGAATTCTTCCCTGTGAGGGTGGTGAGGCCCTGGCACAGGGTGCCCAGAGAAGCTGTGGCTGCCCCTGGATCCCTGGCAGTGTCAAGGCCAGGTTGGGCATTGGGGCTTGGAGCACCCTGGGGTAGTGGAAGGTGTCCCTGCCCTTGGCTGGTGGTTGGAATGAGATATTTTTTAATGTCCCTTCCAACACAAACCAGTCTGGAATTTTATACAAAATACTCTGCTACAAAACTTCGCTTCCTATTTTCTGGCATTAAAAGCATTTATAGTTGTGACTTACAGCTATTTTAGATTAAAACTCTTGAGGTGTTTTGTGTGTTGGTTTATTTTTGATAGGGAAGAAAATCTGGTGCAAAAAGAGATTATTGTCTTCATGCATTTTTAAAACTTACTCAACCAGAGCTGTGACAGTGACAAAGTGGCCTCAGGTCATTTCTTCTCCTTGATATTTGCAAGTCTGATACATTTTCCAAGCTGTGCCTGCCTCTGGATGTCTGGAAGTGTCCAAGGCCAAGTTGGATGGGACTTGGAGCAATCTGGGATAGTGGAAGGTGTCCCTGCCCACTCCAGGGGTTGGAATTGGATGAGCTTTAAGATCTCTTCCAACCCAAACCATCTGTGATTCTGTGATACTTTGAACTAAAATACATTTCCTGAAATGCTTCCAACATAAATTTAGAAAATTACAGACTTCTAATAAAGTTCTCGTTAATTTGTGTTACTGGAAATTAAATGCCTGAGTCTTTCAATTCTTGTTATATTTCTCAATTTCTTTGCTGTTGGTCCTGTAATTTTTGAGAAGGATTGGAGCAGAAAGCCCAGTTCTTGATGGCAGCGCTGGGACACTGCTTGACTTCAGCTGGATTTTGGATCTCAGGTCTCATTTTACTCTATTTAAGGACAACAGCTTAAATTTGAGCCATTGGTGACCTGGGGAAGGCATGGGGTGAGTGCCACACGTTAGAATTCCACGTAGGAAATGAAGCTGGTGCTCAGTCGTGGTTTCCCTCCATTTATTGCAGTGAGGAGATCCTGCAGGACAATCACTGGGGTGAATTAATTGCAATGCATTGATTTTGTCCTGGAAATGTGCAGAACTTCATTAGCATTGAGCAGGAGCACTGCCTGGTGGTTATTTGACCAAAAGGAGTCACTTTGTGCCAGCAAGGACACCCGAGATGTCACCGTGCACCGAGGTGACATCAAACTGCCTTTGACCCACTTGATGTTTGCCAGGTGACCTGGAACTGGCACTTGCTTGTGTTTAAAAGAAGGAGCAAAATCTTCAGGAGTGTTTCCTAAGGCTGCAGTCTGTTAAAAGCACATTCCTGGAGGAAATTGCTGATTTCTTTAGGCCACGGGAAAGCTTCCTCAGAGCCTCCTTTACCATCACAGGCAGGGACAACTTCCACTATCCCAGGTTGCTCCAGCCTGGCCTTGGACACTTCCAGGGATCCAGGGGCAGCCACAGCTTCTCCAGGCAACGTGTGCAATGTGTGAATCCACAATGAGCTTAGAGAGATGAGGAATTGTCTCAGTGTTTTATAGTGCTGAGGCTTTAGAATGATTTAAATGCATTCTTTACATAGAGCTTTTAAAATAACCCTATCCAATAAAATCTGTGCTGTTTCTGCTTGCCTTGCTTGGAAGTAGCCCAGGACTTTGTTGGATGACAGGAGGTCTCCGACGTGCTGAGATGGAGTGGGAGGCACAAATCCAGGCAGAGGAGGATTTCAGGGGATCTACAGGGAAAGCAGCACCGCTGCCCACGGAAGCACTGGTGAGGGACCGTGTGCTGCCAGTCATGTTGTGCCAGGATAAATACGAACTTGGTTTATTTTACCTATTTTAGTTATTTTTAAATGTAGACACAACATCGGCCCATCCTTTATTTCTCAACTGTTCCCGTTAACATTTTTAGGCAACAGACAAAACCTGCCAGGAGTTTTGGCTCTGTAGAGAAAACAGGTTGCTCAGAGAAGCTGTGGCTGCCCCTGGATCCCTGGAAGTGTCTGAGGCCAGGCTGGACAGGGCTTGGAGCAGCCTGGGATAGGGGAAGGTGTCCCTGCCCATGGCAGAGAGGGGAACTGGATGAGCTTTAATGTCCCCTTCCACCAACCATTCCATGAGTCTGTCCCTAATCCATAATTATGTGGATATATTGCTCTTTTTCAGCTTCAAGTGCCTCAGATGATATTTTATGGAGTGCATTTGATGCTATGAATTAATGGCAGTTTTATACTGTTGGCTTTTTTGGTAACTGTTTTTAAGTCCATCCAAGAGATTCCCCTGGATGCCTCTTCCCTCTCCTTATCTACGCTCCTCACTTAAATCATCCCTCAGGTTCTGCTGGTGAAACCAGAGCCTGCTGATATTCTGAGTCCCAAACCATAATTAATCATCTTCCCTTTTTTAAGCTGATTTTTCAACCCAGCAACCCCCAGTACAGGAGGAGGCTGATGTGAACCCTCTGATTTTATTTTGCTTGACATCTTGCCTTTCGCTCCTTTAACTCCTGAGCTTTTCCCTTTTTTCCTTCCCCTTCTCCATCCCAATCCATTACTCTAATGTGCTATTCCTGGAGGGAACTGCTGATCCTTTTTGCTGTTTCCCAGCCACGCTGGATGTGTTATTTTTAAGGCAGTCTCACTACCTGCAGGTAAATGACTCATTTTGGATTTGCCAAGTCCCCACGTTTCTGCTGAGATCTGCTCCTGGATTGAATTCCTGAGAGGATTGTTAGGAGCACAGCATCCCCAAATTCTTGGAGGATGCAAAAGTCAGAACTATTCCCTAAACACAACCCAGCACTGCCCTTCTAAAATGAGGGGGCAGAGAGTGCCCCAAGGACCTTTAATTCTCCCCCATCCCTGGAAGTCTCCAAGGCCATGTTGGATGGAGCTTTGAGCAACCTGGTTTTTTAAATCCCTCCAGGGATGGGGACTCCACCACTTCCCTGGGCAGCCTGGGCAATGCTTTCCATGAAGAAATTTTCCGTCCTTCTCCCTCACTCTCCATCTGACATCCATCCCGAGAGTTATCCATGTGAAATAATTGCCCCACACAAATCTTGGGATATTTTTTTTAAAACAAGTCTGGCTGCTTCCCTGCGCCAGAAACAAGAAAAAGAGGAGCTTCCACAAATCCATCACTTTTTACCTGCTTGAGCAACCAGGAGGATGCACCTCAACCATAAAATGTAATTTACTTAATTAATAATTGCTTTGCTGAGTTGGACCAGTGTAGAAATCCTTGTTTTAAACCAACAAATGTTTAAAACATCCCAGGCTGTCACCCCTCAGCTGTGGGGTTTATTATGTTTGGAGTTTATTCCGGGCTTTTGGTAAGGAATAAAATATTTACAGGATGGAGGGAAGGGATTTCAATTTGCTTTTTGTATTTCTTTCTTTCTTCCTAAGCTTTCTGAAGAGATGCTCCACCAGAACAGCTGGAGCAAAAACATAACTCCAAGTATTCCCAGAAATTAGTTGGCTTTGTGGTTTTTTTTTAAGAGAGGGATTATAGGGCATGAACATGGTTTACAACACTTCTTTAGGGGTTGAAAAATTCAGTTTATGAACCAGGAGTAGTAAATGCTGCACAGCCCCATGTTTCCAGTGCTGTTCTTCCTCCCTGGATTTTGGTGAGTTGGGCAGGAGCTGGTGGAGTTCTCAAGGGTCAGGTGTAACAGTCAGGGAATTTCATCCCAGCTCTTGGCTGGAAAATCAATAACAAAAACCTTGGGATAAGGGATCTTTGTGCGATCACTGTATCCCTGCTGCCTTTCTGACAGGACCTTTGCACTTCCAAGCTGGTGAAATCAGATTTTATTTCCACCAGAGCTGGTTTTTAAACAGCACTGTGGATTTTTGCCAGTTCAAATATTAGGGATTCTCAGCTTCCCTCAAGCACAATTTGAATCCAATCTCCTGGCCCAAATACATGTGAGAGACCCATTAAGCCTTTTAACACCCAAAACCTGCTTTTGTTAATATTCTCTGTGTGCTCCATCTGCTGCTGTGTTTGTCCATAGCCAATGGATTTGAGAGCAATTCACTTCTCTGGTCTGAGGCCAAAATGTCCAAAATACCATATGGACATTTGAAAGTTAATGAGCATTTTAAAAATTCAATATCTAAGGCTGTTGTGATCCCTAAATCTGAGTCTTCCTTGAGTGTGGCTTCTTCTTGTAACCCTAAATATTTTATAATTTTGAATTTTTATCTTTGCAAATGAAAATCACTATGTTCATACTTTCACACTGGCCCTTTGGGGCAGTAATTTGATTTGTAACATTGTTTTGACTGTTCTAGAGTTGCCTATTACTAAAATGAGCTGAAATAGGAAATCTGATGTCCCCAGAGATGTTGTTAAAGGACGTGAATCAAGGATGAAATCAGGAGGATGCTGCCAGTGCCAGAGGACAATGTGGAGTACAAAAAGCAGAGATGGGAGCCAGGACAACGTTTGTGCTATAGAGAGACTTTATGAGTCAATTAATTGATTGATTACTGATTAATTGATTAATTACCAGGCAGTTTCTGTTATGTTAATCATTTATCATGCTCAGAGCAGTGCTGGGCACCTTGGTTTTGGCAGCACACCTGGAATACCGTTTTTAAGGCAGTTCCAAAACTGGCAAATTCAATTCAAGCATTTCGAATAAGAAAAACTAAAAGCAAGGAGCTTTTTGCCATTGCTTCTTTCAACCCAAACTATTCCAGGATTTTGCACCCAGTTGTTGCAAACACCAACTTGGCAGAAAAAAGAAATTACAATAGATAGAAAACAATGAAAAATTCCCAGTTCCAGGATCTAGGAAGGCATCAGGAACGCAGACTGGAGCAGTTGCCTTTCTATAGCTGGCAGCACAGAGGTTTTGCGTGGACCACACTGTCTGTGACAGAGCAGGAATTACAGCTGGAGCAAAAAAACCTGGGGCTTGAATTGATTCTCTTTCTAGCTCCTGGCTTGGGAGCAGAGCTGAAAAGGATGGATTGAAAATTAGCCAGATGAACAAGTGCATTTTGGACATCACAAAGGGCTGTTTCAGACGCAGTTATTGTAAATATCTTGCTGTAACCTCTAACCTGAGGGCATGGAGAGCGTGGAGTCCTGCCTGCATTTCCATTCCCAGCTCCTCCAGAAAGAACCTTCACACCCCTCCTAAGCTGCCGTAAAAGCTCTGCCAGAGCAGATCAGGAGCATCCAGGTGAGGCTCTCCTCTCCCTCCACAAATTCAGGAAAATGGCAAGTTCATGATTGAAAAGCAAATAAAGGCATTCCTGGAAGTGTCCAAGGCCAGACTGGACAGGGCTTGGAGCACCCTGCGGTAGTGGAAGGTGTCGCTGCCCATGGCAGGGGGTGGGACTGGATGAGCTTTAAGGTCCCTCCCAACCCAAACCATCCTGGCATTCTAATACTACATCGTCTGTTTCAAGCTGAACACTGTTCTGCCATATTAAGTTATTTTAAATGTTTCCCTGGGGAACATTATTGGATAAGGTTGAGCCACACCTGAGTATTTAAGAAAAACTGCAGAGGAGCTTCTTTATCTCAGGCTTCCACTTTCTGTGGAGCAACAAACCCTTTTATTTTATGAGTAGGGTCTGCTCGTATCCTCCTCTGGATTCTTCAAATACAAAACAAAGTAAATCATTGCAAGGAGAATCAATATTGCACAACCTAAACCCTTTTCCAGAACTTCTTTCCCACAGAGCCTTGTCTGAACACAGGAGAGGATATGACGCATGTCTCTGGCCCAGAAGTGATATCGATTGACAGTCTGACAAGTTCTGTCACTCTGGTTTATTTATAGTGTGTGCACCAAGCAATCAACACTCTCTCTAATATTTTTGGACAGTTGCTCCTAGTTTTCAGGATGAGTTTTGCTCATCCGAATGCATGCCGTACCCAGACAGCTGCAGTAAGGCCTGGGAGGTTTGTTTTGGATGTAGGTGGGAAGCAAAACTGAGGTGGAATTGAAATAAGAATGGAACAATCTGTTTTGTCCAACAGGTTGCAACTTATTGAACCTTAAAAACCGGTCTGAAAGTAACTTTAGTCTGAGCAAGATTAAATCAAGGCAATGTGTGTCCAAAACAGTGCTTCTGTCATTTTCTTCATATCTTTTTGGGCTCATAAATTCTCCTAATTCCTGGCATGATGAATAGCTTCCAGCTGACGTATGGCATCGAGCAACCACAAAGTCCCATGGAATAGCTCAGAATCCTGTGCAAAACCATTGCGTTTCCAGCCAAATTCCCAAGCAACCAGCATTCTGCATCTCCTCAGGACAGGGAGGCCCCACCATCCATCCATCCCCTTGTCTTTGACCTCCAGCTAGGAAAAGCTCCTCCAGGCAGGCAGGACCCCATCGTGTCAACGCTGTGACCCTGTGGAATGGAGACAAACAGGCAGTGCCACGTGTCCTGCCAGAGACTGGAGCTTTTCTCTCCATCACCCCGCGCCACAGGCGCCTCTGCCACTCCCAGCACTTCCAGCCGTGCTTCCTCAGGAGTCTGGGCAATATAAAGGAAATAGTCATCAAAAGAAAATAGTTCCTGCCAGATTCCTGTGGGTTTTGTCAGGATTTTTGGGGCGGTTGGGTTTATCCAAAGTGAGGTTGCAGCAGCACGGTTGAGTTATGGGTGATGCCTGTGGAGCTCCTGTCCTTGGGCTCCAAATGTTGTTCTTACCTTGTAAAATGTGGATAACCCATGAGGAAAATTCCTTAAGGAGCCTGTGCTTCCACACAAATGGAATTCACCACCCTCTGGATCAAGCTGTGATCCTGGGGAGGGAGAGGAAGGAGACAGAAGGAGGCACAGATGTCTTCTCACCAGAGAGGACCTGCACTCTTCCTTTCTCATCCTCTGCTCTGCAAGTCCAGAGCTGCCTCCCCTCCTGGGGAGCCTGCCTCCCCCTGTGTAATGTCTTCAGAATCCTGGGAATGTGGAGATGGAATCATGGGAGATTGGGAAGGAATTCCTGGCTGTGAGGGTGGGCAGGCCCTGGCACAGGGTGCCCAGAGAAGCTGTGGCTGCCCCTGGATCCCTGGCAGTGTCCAAGGCCAGGTTGGACAGGGCTTGGAGCAACCTGGGGTAGTACAAGGCTGGTTTTGTATGGCTCTGGATAAGGAGCAGGAAATAGTTGCTGTTTATAAAAAGGGAAGGACCCCCTCAGGTGAAAAAAGAGTCAACTGTAAAAGGTCTCCAGGAGCGAGATTGTCAAATGTGAGAGCAAATTTTTTTTTAAAGCTGTTGCTTTGTCTGGTGCATTCACATTCATTTGACTGCTCCACTCTTGGGCTGATGAGGCTTGAAACAGTAATAAGGGGGTGGCATTTTTTCATGGGAACAAATGTATTTATTATCCTCAGAGCCTTCAGAAATGCTGGATTCTCAACCATCCATTAACTTGCTCTTCAGAACAGTCCCACCCTTGCTTTCAGCTTTTCCTCTATTTTTACATCCATTTAGCCTGAGTGGGCTGGAATAGTTTCATGGCAAGGCAGCGAGTGAGTGATGGGATAGCTGTGGTTGTGTGGGATGCTCAGTGGGAAATGAAACCTGCTCCAGCCCCTGGGCTCCTGCAGCATCCAGGTGCATTTACCTGGCTGATTGTCCAAGGAGCAGCCTTGGGAGAGGTTTGGGTAGAATTTGCCGTGGGAACGTGTCCATCACTCAAATGGATCTGTGTGATGAGGGAAGAAAGGAAAGGTTATCCCGTCCTTCCTGCCCTGAGCTGGCAGAGCAGGATTCAGCCAGAGATGTTTTAAACAGTTCCCACTGAGCAGGGAAGGTCTGGCAATGCGTAAGAAGCTGCTCAGAGGTCACCTCCCTAAATCCCACGTGCCGAGGGATATTCCCCGGGGACAGCTCCCTAAAAGGCAGGAGGAGATGCACGGCCTGAGCCCAGAGTTCTGCAGCTGTGTGAGGAGCCAGGCAGGCTGGGAAGATCCTTCTGGAATGACACTGCCTCGTGCCATGGGAGAGCAAGCTTTGATGACACCCCTGCTGCAATTCCTTTCGGAAGTGCTGGAGCTCTTCATCTCTGGAGGCTGGTTTCTGATGCAGAATGGGTTCCCAGATGTCCTTCCCGGCTCTGTTCCCTGTGTCCCCTCTCTGTCACAGAGCCAGGCACATTCTTTCCGGTGTCACTGCACCCAGCAATCAACGTTCCAGAGCCTTTGCTGCGAGTCTGGCTGGTGGAGGCTCAGGTGGAGCTGTGCCAGGGAGCCTACGTGGTGTCTGCTCTCTCATTTCTCACTTCTGGGGTAATTCCTCAAGTACCAAATCTGCACATTCATTTCCCAGCATGTGATTTTCTGCAGGAATAAATTCCCAATCGGTCTAAAGGGAATGGATTTACAGCAGCGTATAGTTGAAGGCATGAAGTTTCGCACGTTTTTGTCCTGAGAAGGTGCTTGTAAATCCTATTTTTGAAGAGTTTCTGAGGGCTGGGCAATAAAGAATGAGAAATGCTGGATGGGCTTAAAATAGAACATGAAAGTGTTTTTGCAGGGGAAAATGCTCTGGCTCCATCTGGCTGACCTGAGGAGGTGATCATAAAGCAGAAATGTTCCTGGGGCTGCTGCAGCTCCAAAGCTGTCACTCTGCAGAAACAAAGGGGTGGACAGTGGTTAAGGGGGTTTAGAGGGAGAATTTGGTAGAACAGAATCACAGAACCAGGTTGGAAAAGTCCTTCAAGGTGATCGAGTCCAACCATTTCCCCAGAACTGCGAAAACCACCACTGACCCATGTCCCCAAGTACAACATCCACATGGCTCCAGGCATGACTCCTCCCTGCCCAGGGCAGCTGGGCCAAGGCTGGACAGCTCTTTCAGTGAAGGAATTTTCACAAAATCCAAACTAAACCTCCCCTGGCCCGGCCTGAGGCTGTTCCCTCTCCT
Organism: Picathartes gymnocephalus; assembly: GCA_013390045.1. Classification (NCBI taxonomy): domain Eukaryota; kingdom Metazoa; phylum Chordata; class Aves; order Passeriformes; family Picathartidae; genus Picathartes; species Picathartes gymnocephalus. The sequence goes on from WEKY01051260.1 coordinate 286,918, forward strand.
CCTGTCCCTGTTCCCTGGGAGCAGAGCCCGACCCCTCCTCAGTGCCCCTCCTGGCAGGGAGTTGTGCAGAGCCACAAGGTCCCCCCTGAGCCTCCTTTGCTCCAGGCTGAGCCCCTTTCCCAGCTCCCTCAGCCTCTCCTGGGGCTCCAGCCCCTTCCCCAGCTCCATTCCTTTCCCTGGACACGCTCCAGCCCCTCAAGGTCCTTCTTGTCAAGAGGGCCCCAAATAATCTCTCATATTTATCCATCTTAGAGCAATGAATGCCACAAAAAGGGACAGTTTTGTGTGGCTGCCTGGCTTTTCCTTCCAGGGAATGTTGGTGGTTAATGAGCTCTTAATTGCAGCAAGTGTGGAGCTGGAGTCCTTGGCGGTTCAAGGAGTTGAAGTGTGGTTTTATAGTGCTTTGTCCTGCCCTTAGATAAGGGACTTTATCATCTGTCCCTGTAAAAATCCTTGTGACACGAGCACTTTCAGGAGTCTGCACTGCTTGAGACTCGTGAAGAGAAAGAATGAAGGAGAATATTTTGTCTTGTAAATGAATGTCGGCTTCTTGTAGCAATTAAGGCCTTGATCAGATAATGGTCAATGAAACTACTCTTGAAAAAGTGAAATGGCACATTCAGACTACTCTTGAAAAAGTGAAATGGCACATTCTGGAGTTCAGTGTTGTAAGTGACAATTCCCAGTGGGTGGGAGGCTGAGACATGGACCAAAGCATGGGGTCTGTAGCCAAGGAGAAGCAAATTCTCTGTCAAGAATTTCAAGAGAACCAAGTCCTTCAGAGCCCTAGCACTTGTGGATCGTAATTGGCGGGGTGTTATTTAGATGATTTTGATACAGAAACATTTAAAATACATGAAAAATTAAAGGTGGCTTTTAAATACCTACTTGATGCAGTCCCATGTGCTTTTTGCTTTGCACAGTTACTGTGTGGTAATTTTTAAAAGCAGCTCAGTCAGTGCTTCCCAGAGCTGGAGTGCTGTGTGTTTTCCTTGGGGAGGAGATTAAATGAACATTGCCTTTCTTACTCCTATTGATTGTGGAGATGATATTAAATTAAAATAAGCCACAAAACAACTTTGGATTTCTTCTACGAGGAATCTAATATATTTTGTTCAATATTTTTCGTCTCATTTTCTTCCCTTCTGCACCACTGTGAAGCCTCAAGCCCCAGCAGAGACAGAGTCCTGTCATGTGCAGATCCATGGGAAGTAAAGGATATTTTCTTTCTGTTCCTGACATTTTCATGTCAAGTGCGTTTGAGCCTCCTGCTGTTATTTTTCATTCAAGGTGATGAGGCAGGACAGACATGGCAGGAGGGGAGCAGTGTCAGCAGGAAGAACAGGGATTTACAGGAGATCTCTTAGGTTTTCCAGGGGGGAAATCAGAGCAGGATGCCAGATGCTTTGGTGTTGGCACCTCTCCTGAGCTCATTCCTGGTTGTTGGATCCAGACTTTGGCTTGTGTCCAAGGGAATGTAAGACACGGGGACCATCGTGGGGGACCACAGCTTTTGCTGCCATGTGGGAGCTGATTTGGGCTTATTTGGGGGATGAAGAAGAGCCAACAAACAAATCCTAAAAGCTCAAAACAAATTAAGATATAAAAATTATAGGATTATGGAGTAGTTTTGAGTAAGAAGAAACCTTTTAAAGATCATCCAGTGCCACGCCTGCCATGGGCAGGGACACCTTCCACTAGCCCAGGCTGTTCCAAGCTCTGTCCAACCTGGCCTTGGGCACTGCCAGGGCTCCAGGGGCAGCCACAGCTTCTCTGGGCACCCTGTGCCAATGTTTTATCACCTTCATTGTAAAAAATATCTTCCTCATATCTAATCTAAATCAACCCTCCTTTAGTTTGAAACCTTTCCCTTTGTCCAATCACGACAGGCCCTGCTAAATAAAAGATGTCTCATGTATTTTTAAACCTGCTGGATTTTGAGTGGTGGGAATTTCCAGGCATGTTTCTTCTGGCACAAATTGCCCCAGATTCTGCTACTTTCTTATTTTCCACTATGTCCAAAAAAAGGAGCAAACCACATTAATTTTCCTGTACCTTCCCCATCTCTGCTTCCCCTTAAAATAGAAAGGACAAGTTTTCTTGCTGGAGGTCAGCACTTATCAAAGTTTATGAGATCAGAGTGGAAGATATAGTGCAGAGCAGGGCTTCTTTTTGCATCCAAAGCTATTAAAGCTTCCTTGATAGAAATTGTATTTATTTGAGCCGCATGATTCCAAACCCAGCCATAACTTACCTTCAGAACAACAAAAGAGACCACAGTAAGGAAAAGTCCTGCCAAGCAGAAACTAAACCCCCCAAAAAAATGGAGAGAGACCAATTAAGTCCCCAGTCCTGGAGGGTTTCAAAATAGGTGTGGATGTGGCACTTGGGGACGTGGGTTAGTGGTGGCCTTGGCAGTGCTGGGGACCTGATGGTCCTAAAGGTCTTTTCCAAGTGAAACAGCTCTGTGACTCTATAAATACACAGTTGCCTCCATCTGCCTGAAAGAAATCCTTCAATATTTGGCTGGATGGAAAATCTTACCCAAAGCCACACTTTTCCTGTGGTTTGATTTATTTCAGGCTCTTTTTTGAATGTATAACCCCAGTGCTGCAAATTCTGGTCTGACTAAAGGAGGGTTTTTTCCTGAATTTGCCAGTGGGTGAATGCTGGTGGCACCTCAGAGGGCACTTTTGTGACCACACAAGACTGTGTTTACCATGGCTGGTGACTAAGGACTGTTAATTAAGGATTATTGCTAAAGACTCCAGCAGTCTGTGGGATTCAGGGCTTATTTGGGGGGATTTTCCAGCAGCAAAGATCAGAAGAACCTCCTGGAGCCCCAAGAGATTGTCATCTAGATCCCATCCCTTGGGAACGAGCAAGGGACTTCCTAACACCATGGCACACACACTGCCATCATCATCTGTGCCTGTGGCAGGGGGAAAAGGGAATTAGGATGATCTTTGAGGTCCCTTCCAACCCCAGCCAGTCTGGGATTCCACTAAACCGTGTGCCAAGAGGGTAAAACCCCATGGAGAAACACAGGTGGGAGAATTTTAGGGAAAACACACTTCAAGAAGTGAACTGGAATTGGTTTAGCACCCCTGGCCAGATTGTCAGGAGGAAACAGGGAGAGTGTGGAGCAATGAATGTCCTGGAAAAGACATGGTTATCTTCTAATGAAGGGGAGAGAAGGGATATTTCTGATTTATAATCCTCATCATTAATGCTCTGCTTGCAATCACTGGATCTGCAAATAACTTTCTAAGGAGCTTCTTGATTGCTGAAATGCTTTAGATATTCCTGGGTACGATGACAACAGAGTTCCATGTAGCCTAAAAAAAAAAAAAAAATCTGTTAAACTGCTGCTTATCCAACATTAACTACAGCAATTTTTAATTAACCTGATTTAGAAGCCAAATATATCACTGATGAAAATGAGAGGGTAGAACATCCAGTCATTTATTCCAGTACAGTGGTCATGATTGTTGAATTAGATTTATTCAGATGAACCTCAACATTTTGCCACAGAAGTCAGTGTTGCCAGGGTTTGAGAGCGGTGGGATTTGGGGCGTGGGAGAGGAGACTGTGCTGTGGCTCTTTTGGTGCTCAGAAGGGGGGGGAGTACAGACCCACGCTCACTTTTATTTAATAAAATAAAATATTAAAGAAGGTGGGTGTAAATCCACTGTTAATTACCTCCTTCCAGCCTTTGCTGGCAGCCAACAGCCAGTATCAGTGGGGCTTGGCATGGAAAACTCTCCGAGGGTCATTCCATTGGCTCTGCTCTGGGATGATGGCCAGGGGGACACAAGGATAAATCGAGTAGTGATGCACAGCAAAGCCAAATTGTCCAGCAGCAAAGCAGGATTAGCGTGTCCTGTTCACTCTGCCAGGGGGATTTACTCAGCAGCACCTAAGGAGGATGGAGTTATTCAGGTGTTAACTCTTTTCAGTAGGGAAAACTTCCAAGAAATTGAAGGAAATAAAAAGCAAAATGGTGACCAGTGATAGGACCCAAGGGAGCTGTGTCTGGAAGAGTTTAGGTTGGATTTTAGGGAAGGGTTCTTCCCCCAGAGGGTGCTGGGCACTGCCCAGGCTGCCCAGGGAACGGGCACAGCCCCACAGAGCTCCAGGAGTGTTTGGGCACCGCTGCCAGGGATGCCCAGGGTGGGATTGTTGGGGTGTCTGTGCCAGGGGTTGAACTGGATGATCCCAGTGGGTCCCAGCTCAGGACTTTGTGTGATTCTGTGGAAAGGAGCAGACTGAGGTGCAGAGATTGTGTCTGTGGCCTCCACAGAGGACAGGAATTTCCAAAGTAGGAGTTGGATGCTGGACACCTGCACTGTGTGTGGGTGCACAGAGGCTCTGTGGTGTGCCACCACTTCCAGCCCCCCACTTCCAGCACACAATTCCCCTGAACTCCCCCTGACCTCTCCCAGTGAGGCTGATGCAAACTGAAGATGCTCGGCAGCCTTGCCCAAAGTGCCCATTAAACCCTGCGTGGCTCCAAGGGGTCCGAGCCTGTTCCTTCCAGGTGGCTTGGCAGGTAATTGGGGTCCCTCCTGGGAATGGCACTTGTGCAGCCATGGGTGAATACAAGGCTGGCATGTTTTCCTGCAGGATCCCTGCCTTCCCTGCAGCAAGAAACTCTGCTTAATGGAAGTGCTGAGCTCTCCGAAGTGCTGCCATGCAGCCCAGGAAAACCTTCCCAACACTGCTGTGCCAGTAGGGTTTCATACCTGAATTCCACGTTCAGAGTGTGGATTTTCCCAGCAGTTTTCTCCAAAGCACAGTGAGCATTCCTGCATTCTGCATTCTGATCCTTGTTTGCTATAGGAATAAAGATGAAATATTGATGATGTCACATGTGGAGCACATTCCTGGTCCTTCCTATTCCCAGAGAGTCCACCTGTGTTTTCCCATGGTGGCTTCTGTGCTCACACAGGTTGTGTGTTTCTTTCCAGAGGTGCCATCCTTGCTCCCTGCTGCTAAAATCCTAATTCCTGTTTTTCTCTCCTTGCAGGTTACCCGACAGGCTATCCCACTGCTGCCCCAGCCTACAATCCCAACATGTATCCAACCAGCAGCCCCGGCTATGCCCCAGGTAAAAATCCCGAAAAAGCCCTGAAAACATTCCTTGCTCATCCATTTCCAAGCACACACTGGAGATGAGAAATAATATCTCGCCCTTTCATTCGACTTTTGGTTGCTTGAGATGTTTTGTTCTGAGTGGTTTTGCCTCAGAAAGGCTGCAAGATTTTAACACACCCAAATGAAGCCAACTTTGAGCTCAGTGTGCAGCAGCTGGACTTTGTGCCAGTCTTGCTAAACCCTCTCTCCCCTAAATTGCCAAGTTTTCAGTCTCCCAGTTGTCATAAAATCAGTGGATCCCCAGGCTCAGGCGCTTTCCAAGGCTGATGAAACAGGAATGAGGGGTTTGTTGCCAAAATCTTTTGGTTTTTGTCTTCTCCACATCACAGTTTACACATATTCCATAAAGCTGTTTATTGTGAATGATTCTGGAAGGGATCTGTTGTGTTTTGTTTGGGTTTATGTGCTTTTGATAAGGTCCTTAGATGCATTTCTTCCCATTAAAGCCTTAACATGGAACATGAAACAGGTTTTGTTCCCTTGGATGTGTGCTGGCCACCCTCAAATTCCCCTGAAGGATAAAACACTGGAGGAATTAAATGAAAACAACTCCATAGAATAAGAAAAAGCCCATAAATTTATTAGTAGCTTGTCCTGCCAGAGGCTGGCAATGTCCTCCCTGCTCAGCCAGGAATGTAAATACTGCAGCATTCCAGCATTTTGGCCTGGATATTATAAAATGTCACTTGTCCCCAGTCATGCAGGCAGCAGCTCCTCCACTGGATGGGCAGGTGGCCAAGGGAACACCCAAGTGAGATGAAACCCCAGATCACTGCAGGATAGGGATTTTTGGGGGGATCTCCATAGCTTCTTGTACATCTCAGACACCATCCTTGGGAGGGTGAAGTTTCCATGAGAAAACAAATTGAAACAACCCTCAGAAAGAAATGTCCGAGGCCAGGTTGGATGGGCTCGGAGCAACCTGGGACAGTGGGAGGTGTCCCTGCCCACAGCAGAGAGTGGAATGAGATGAGCTTTAAAGTCCCTTCCAACCTGAACAGTTGAGAAAAGCAGGAGAGAACAAGGAACACAGGGATAACCCTGAAAATTGGGGTTCTCCCAGGCAAGCAGCAGCAAACCCTTGGACATCCCTTCTGGAGGCTGTCCCCTCCACCCAGCAGAGGGGACACTCAGTAGGAGCCAAGCTGTCCGTCTGTCCTGGTCTCCCCTCACTGCAAACAGCCTCCAGCAACTTCCTCACGATGGTTCCATATGGAATAATCCCCCCAAACCTTGCTAGTCAGCAGCTTTTCCAAGACTTTTGATTGTTCCCTACGTTTGTCCCAGTGGCTGTGGCTGTGGGTATCTTCTCATGAAAAATACTTTGATTTCTTCTCTGTTTTATCACTACAATCCTTTGCAGAAAGCAGCTCTGCAGATTCATTAAGGCTTGAGTTGCTGATTATTATTATTATTTTCTTTTTTTAAAGCCGTGCCAATTATTGTCTGCTGCTTTAGATTTGCATGATGTGGTCAATGTTCTTTGTGCCAGTCAGCCTTTTGTTCATTCCCAATGCTCCCTTCTCAAGTGCAATCCTAATCTTTCCTGACTTGCTTTCCCTAAAAAAAAATAAAAATCCTCTGATCATTTTTGTCCCTCCTCGCCAGATCTTTTTGTTGCACAGCTTAATGCTCAAGCCAGAGAGCTGCCACGGCCATTTGACATTTAAATTTCATTCCTCTGTTTCTCATCCTTAAAAAATGCTTTTAATAATTCCCATCTTGGAAATCTCCTGATGTCCGGAGAGCTGACAGGTCATTTTGCATGGAGAACAGAAGCCTTCCAGTGGATAACACAGCTAAGCACTAAACTAGCGAGGACACGATGAGGATTAAAATTCAGAAATTAAAATTGGGATCAAAATGCTGAAACTTCTTATAGAGTTTCCCATAAATCTTGAGGCCAGGTTGGAGAGACCTGGTTTAGGTAAAGGTGTCCCTGCCCAAGGCACAGGGTTGGAACTGGATTGTCCTTAAGGTCCCTTTCAACCCAAACCAGTCTGTGGTTCTGTTACAAACAATTTTTACAGCTCTTGAAATCAATACAATTTAATATCACAGCAGGATATTAAATCATTTTAACCACTGTGGGAAGCAGGAGCAGGTTCTGCTGCTCAGGACCTCCCAGCACCTCTCTCAGTGGTCCCTTCTCAATGGAAAGCAGACTTACAGGAGAAAAAAATGAGAGATTTTGAGCAATAACTGATAGAAAAGAAGTGCCATAAAATCTCCCAGCAGTGGGGACAGAGTGACAGCATCCTCAACTGTGTTAAATGGAATTGGGCTGAACTAATTCTGTGCTTCAGTGGCTGAGTTAAAACCTGCATCAGTGCAGAGAGTGTTTCCTCAAATTGAAGGAGCTGCTGTCACACAAGAGGCTGGAAACAACTTGGAGAGGAATGTGCTCCTGGTGTCCTTCAAACACCCTGGGAATCAGTTTGGGGGTTAAAATCTTGGACTTCTGAAACGGCAGACTAATTCTAAATATGTTTTTAAGGGATTTTAGACCTTGAGTCTAAAAAAGAAAGAGATGCTGCATGTTCCCAGCAGAATTACTGCTCCTGAGCATCCTATCCATGGACAAGGTCCTGTTCCAAAGCCCCCAGGCTGGGAAGGGGGTGCTACCTGCTGGCAGAAATCCCTCCAGCTCACTAAAAAGCATCACAAACCAAGGAGAGTTTATCTGATTCTCCATATGGAGATTGCCCAGGCAAACGTGGCCCTTCATACTGCTTGGAGTAGAGTTTGGAAAGGGTGGGAAGAGCATCCTTTGCTCGTGGCTTCTGAATTTGTGGGCTGTAACTGCAAGCAAGGTCTCTTGAACTGAGCCATTCTGTCCCAGCTTGATCACCCTCTCTGCTCCACCCTAAAGGTGCTCCTGCTCACTCTCAGGTGTCTCTTGCCCCAAACCTCATGAATTTTGCTGGATTCCATGCAAAGCTTTGTCAGGAGATCAACCCCCGAGCAAAGATAATTCCAGTTTTCAAATCCCACCTGCTTTTGTCCCTGATGTTCTCCAGACACTCCCTGATGCTTCACTGGAAGTCAGCAATGCTCCTGCTCTTCTCTTGACCTTATGGTTCCCAAAATCCTGGAATCCACATGGGAAATTAAGTGATATAGTGACCTCAGCTTTGTAACAGCATCAGAGAAGAGCAAGGAATCAAGGAGAGGAGCTTGGAGAAGTCTGGAGTCCCCTTGGTCCAGCAGCAGTGAGGAAAGGGAAATGGTAACTGGAGCCAGTCTTGATTCCTCCCTCTCCCAGTGCCAGATTTCTGGTGGATATTTGCTGGTGTTTGAGCCCAAAAGGTGTTAAATTATTCCACAGATTATCCCTACAAGCAAAGGCATGAGTTGGACTGGGTGATCCTTGTTGGTCCCTCCCAAATCAGGATGTTCTGTAATTCTATGAATTCCTTTCCATTCCAATTCAAGTTCCTGCCTTGCGTGATTTTCCTGCTGCATTTTTCCACAGTTTTTTAGAGGGAGAGACACAAGGCAAAACACCAGCACTGCAAACTCATGCTTACAATAAGCCTGGTTTTTAGGACACTGCTCTTAAAAAAAAAAAAAAAAATCCCTTGTAAGTATGCAAAAAATGAGCATCTAAAATGACTCTGCTGCAGAGACACAATTAAAAAAAAATAAAATTATGTATGTCTTCATTAAGCCTGGTGCATGTTCCCTCACAGGCATTCTGTCTTCCTCGTGCTTGTTTTGTTTTAAGTTCCTTCATTAAAGCCTCCCTTTTTATTTTCCTGAAAGTAGGACACAGACTTTGCTCGTGGAGGCTGGCTGAGGCTGCAGCTGTGTTTATTAATAATGCAGGGCAGAAGTAATGGCTTTGCAGCCGTGCCCTTCCAGAGCAGAGCTAAAATCAGCCTCAGAAATCAGGGATTTGTGTGGGAATGTCGTGGGACAGGAGGGAGGCTCCAATCCCCCATTCCTGCTTCTGGATCCTGCCCAGAGGAAACGCTGCTGTGCAGAGGGAGGCTGGAGCATCAGCAGTGCTCTGAGCCACCCTCTAGAGGTGCCCACTGACTTTTTGGGGACACCAGTGGGTCCCCTTGGGGTATCTTGGGGTCTGGAGAGGGGAATATTCTGTAGTGCCTCACAAGGCTTTCCAAGGATCAATGCTGCCGTCATTCTGAGGCACTCAGGCACGGGATTGCCTGGAGAATTAAGCTTATTGCAGACTTTGTTCAGGGCTGGGGGCTGTATCCATCACGAATGAGGTTGTCAGAGGGAAGCCAGGTATCCTACAATGGTTTGAAAGGGTTCGTATTTTTATCTTTTCCACTTAAAATATGTCCTGAACATTCCTACATCGACTAAAGGTCCTGTCAGGAAAACAGAGCAGTCCCAGCTCTGCAGGGACCCACAGCTCACATTGTTTGCTCTGGTTGATTTGCCAGAGATTAAACTAATAGTGAATAAAAACTCTTTATTTTATTTATTTTTAGGCAAGAGGATAAACCAAATCCAGAAGACACTGGCTGGGGGTAGCCCTTAAATGACATTAGATAGTAATGGCTGGATTGTCATCCCTGTGAATTATTCCAAAGAACCAGGAGCTATTACTGTTCCTGGAAGCCTCCTTGATCCACCTTTTGTGCAGTTTTAAGTGATGGATTCTCAGAGGATCCGTGATTTAATAAAGAACATGCAGAGCTATGGCAATCTCCCAGCCTTCTCCAACCCAAATTGCCTTGATTTTGTGGCAAGTTTAATGTGGAGGGGGAAAACCACAGAGGAAGGATTCGTGTAACTCTGGAATGAATTGTCTCATCAGTCTAGGAGATTAAAACCTCTGTGAAATCCAGAGGCAAAAATGAATCTGCTTCTGAATAAAAGCATAAGTGAAGGAGTGTTTCTGTGGCAGCGCTGGGAGCTGCTCTCCAGTGTGATGTTCCTGTGGGCAGCCTACCATGGCAAATAAAGCAAGGCAGCCTGGAAATCCTTAATAACTCCCAAACCTTTGGGAGAGGGCAGAGACTTGGAGCAGAAAATGATCAGTGACTGAGTGGAGGAGAAATTGGACTTGAATCTCTCACTTCCCACAAAGCTCTTGGTTTTCTGTTGAGGGAGGAGGAGGGAGGAGCGCGTTTCCACATCGCCAGCATCCAGGTGGGTCTCCCACCCAGGAGGATCTCCCACAGCTGATGATGGGCCAGTAAAGCAGCACTGCTGGGTGTCCTCATGCTCCCCATTCCTGTCCCAGTCCAGGAGAGCCTCAGGAGGGTTTGGTGGACCAAGCAGGCCTGCAGCAGCGCTTCCCTGCACTCTCTCACATCCATCCACCAGGATGTGTTGTGCTGCCATGTCTCCAGTGCCAATTCCTCCTGAGCCTCCTCAATCCCTCATTCCCAACTTCCAGCCCTGTGACACTCCAGGTTTACAGCTGTACCTTCAGAGAGGGTTAATTCAGAGGCTGAGCAGACATGGAGGCTGTGAAACATCTTTGTTTGGCCTTGGGGCTCCAGGAAGTTTTCCAAGCACCGATCGATGTGTGAAGTCCCTTCCATGGGGCTCAGCACCCCAGAGGTGGGAACTTGGGGGCAAGAGATCAGCAAGGTGACTCCAACGTGACATAAATGTGGGAAGTTGTCTCTCATTTCTCTGTGTGACACCTCTTCTCTGTCTCACTCAAGCCACACTTCTGATGAAGCAGGCCTGGCCCCAGACCTCCTCGTCCTGTGCCACCGAGGGCACCTTCCACCTCCCAGTGGACACCGGCACCGAGAACAGAACCTACCAGGCTTCTTCTGCAGCATTCAGTAAATAAACCTTCTCTTTGGGGTTTTACTGGGTTTTTGTGCCTGTTTGCCTCCCCTGCTGGGGGTTGATTTGGGGACAGGGTTATTTGGGATCACAGATTTGGTTTGGGTTGGGAGGGACTGAAAGACCATCTCGTTCCAACCCCCATGGGCACCTTGCACTAGACCAGGTTGCTCCAAGCCCCATCCAGCCTGGCTTTGATGGATTAAAACCATGAAGGATCATGAAAAGGAGAGCATTGACTCTCCTGCTGCTCCTGCAGAGGAGGAATTCCAGTGGAGAAGGTGAAACCTCTCTCTTAGATGAGCGTTTGATCCCTGGGAGCAACCTGAGGTTGTTCACAGGTGTTTATCTCCAAAGGGAGATTATTCCCTATTCCCTTCAAACTGAAAGAATTCCAAAATAAAGCCTGATTTTCAAGGAACACAGTTGAAACTCCCACCTTTGAACCCAGCCTGGCTGAGCAGGAGCAGGGAGGGGAGGAGATGCCATTTGTGGATCGCAGTCAAACAGGCTTTTCCAGTGGAGCCTTGTCATCTCATCCCTGAAGAGGATAAGGAGTGCCTCAGGAGGGCTGATAAGCTCCCTGATAAACCCTGGGTTGCTTTCCCTGGTATGTGAGGTGTCCTCTGGCCCCTGCCTGACTGTTCCCTCCTAAATCTGGGGCAGAAGTGGTGTGGGGTCAGTGTTCCTCACCTTCCAGCTACTCCAGACTCCTTTTCCTGCTAAATTAAATCAATTACACAGCAAGGTGAGAGGAAGAAATATATTTTTTTTATTAAAAGAGTTATTAAAAATAAATATTCAAAAAAGCCTTTGGGAGACTTTCTCTTGGAAAAGGGATGTCCCTACCATTCCTTGGGGTAGGGGCTGTACACAGGGCACAGTCCAGCCCTTGGAGCAGCTCCAGGGCCTCCTCTGGACTCTCCCCAGCAGCTCCAGGTCCTTGTGCTGTTGGCCCCAGGGCTGGGGTAGCTCTGCAGGTGGGGTCTCACCTGAGCACAGGGGCAGAGGGGCAGAATTTGCATGTGGACATCCAGCCAGTTCCTCATCCAGCTGAGGAATCCTGCCCTGGAAACAAGCGGCGATGGCAACACAAAATTCCCCACTGAGCTCTTTTTCCCCCCAACCAGCCCTTTACAGAAAAACATTTCTGTGCAATCCAAGGCACTTGTGAGCTGCAGGATCAATAAGGCTGAGATTTCTCGAGTGACATGAGGGATTTAATCAGCAATTTTAATAGAAGCTGGAGCTTAAAGGCTCGCTGCTGCTGAACCACAAAGCGGCAGCAGCACGGGCCACGCCAGCCTAATCCTAATAAGGTGTTAGTCATAATTAGGTTTTAAAATTAACTGCCAGACAGAGAGGAGCCTCCATCATCTTATGTCATTAAACCTTGATTTCACATTGTTTTACCTGCAGCTTGTTCTGTTTTTTCCCCAGTTTATAAACACAGCAGATTACATCTGCCTGGATTATTATGTTTAATACCTTTTTAATATAGGAGATAAATTGTCTGTGATTCATCAACCAGGAAACCACTGCAAGTCTTGGTATTCAAAATGGTGAAACCACACAGGCTTGAGCAGGTCCACACCTCTAGACACCCCTCCGAAATGAAGTGTGATGCTGAGAACTGGCAGCCTCCAAGGTCTTTGTTTGAAAAAATGAGTTCTGAACAGAGAAAAAAATTCATCAGATGGAAAAACGGGAGTTTGGCTGGTCTGTGGGTGACGTTGGGTTCCTGGAGGAGTCCTGATGGAGGAGGCTCCACTTCTGCACTGATCAATATTTCAAACCTTTTCCATCTCTCATTTAAAGATGGCTGCTCTCCTGCTATGTGAGTGAGGAAAAGAGCCACAGCTATTCCCCTCGTTAATTAACACCTATTTTTCCAATCTGCAGTAATCAGGAGGTGGTGGTGAAATGCTCTTTGGGGGTGCTTGGAGGATGATGTGGGATATTAGACTTAAAATCTTGGCCTTCTCTAATTGCTGAACAGTGGTGGAATAAATAAGTTAAATACATTTGAGTGTTTTGGCTGGGCTGAGCCTCGACTTCTCTCCATCCCACACAGTCTCTGGGGCTTATATGCTCACAGGATGGTTTCTCCCAGCCCTCCTGCCAGCCCTGGCCACCATTCCAGGCCCTGACTGGCACCCCTCTTGTCTCTGGCAGGGTACACTGCGGGGACTCCCTACAAGGTCCCACCGACCCAGAGTAACAACGCCCCTCCTCCCTACTCGCCGTCTCCGAACCCGTACCAAACTGCAATGTACCCCATCAGAAGTGCCTACCCACAGCAGAACCTGTACACCCAGGTACGTGCCACCTCCTGCCACCCCAGCCACGCCCCAACCCACCTGAGCTTCCTGCAGGCCTCTCAGGGCCAAGCAGCTCCATCTTGGTGGGATGGAGGTGGTGATATCCCCTTGATAAATCCCTTCCCAGGGAAAATCCTGAGCTTCTCAGAGCAATGTGGCCCTACAACTTCCCTGGCTTTTCTTCTCCTCTTTTATGTTGAATAACCAACTTCTCCAGAAGCTACAGCATCATGGAGTGATTTTCCTATGCCTTGCTGAGATTGGAGCATCTTCCTCTTCCACTGTCACCTTGCATTGCATAATGTCACCTTCCAATGCTTCTCCTGGGACTGCATAAGCCATTGGGGTCCAAACCTGTCCCTGCACACTGGTTCTTCTCTGACCCAAATGTCCTGTGAACCTTCACAGCTCCTGAAAGAAGGAAGTGATGGAGTAGTTGCCCTTCACCTCCTTCTCCCCTTAATCCAGACCTTCAGAGGTTCTCTAATGGCTTTCACTAATACACAATAAAATCTCCATTTTGCTGATTCAAATCCTTGTTTTCTTTCCTCCCATCCATGCTTTGCAGGTCCTGACAGTGTTGCTGCCTGTCCTGGGGACTCTCTCCCTTGTGCATTTCCTCATTTCAGGCCCTTCATTACTTTGCATGTGAAGCTTTTTCTGGTGGCTCCTTTAATTCTCATGCATCCTTCTCCCCTTGTTTCAAAACTGTCAGTCTTGGCAGCCTGGATTTTGGAGCCCTGTTGGAAACCCAAGAAGATGACACAATTCCTGGACCCAAGCACCTTGGGATCATCCGAGAGCCATGGCTTGTCCTTTCCTTCAGCCGTTTGTGTCCTGTTTCACCCCACCAAACGGAGGCAGCACCGTTTGTCCTGGATGGACTGACTCTTTGACTGTTAATTCCCTCCTCCTCCATTGCACATTTCCACAGGTTCAGGCCTCCAGGCACAGGAGCTTGTCCATGGGAAGCGCCAGCCCTTCGTCAGCACTTGAGTTACAGAATCGAGGGATCCTAAGGTTGGAAAAGAACCTGGAGTGATGATGGGATTTTGGTTTTTCTTCCCCAACAGGGAGCTTATTACACCCAGCCTGTGTACGCGGCCCAGCCTCACGTCATCCACCACACCACGGTGGTGCAGCCCAACAGCATCCCCTCGGCCATCTACCCGGCCCCGGTGGCCGCGCCCCGCACCAACGGCGTGGCCATGGGCATGGTCGCTGGCACCACCATGGCAATGTCAGCAGGTAAGGAGGGAACCCTTCCCCACCCTCTGAGGCCCGGGCAAAAAAAATTCCCCGTGCATCCCACGCGCTGCCTCAGCCCTGCGGGGTGTTTGGCTTGCTGGTTACTGCTCCTCTGCAGGCAGAAATCCAGTAATTTGTCCCAAATCCTGATCTGACTCAGCAGAGGAAGTCTTTGGTTTGGCTTACTCCTGCATCCTTAAATATATTATTCTGTATCCTTAAATATGTTATTCTTTCCTCTGTCTGTTCCGTAAGTACAGGAAAAAGCAGATTTGTCCGTCCTCAAGTAGTCGTATTTCTCTCAAACTCCTTTTTTTAAAGACACTTATGGTCATGTTTTTGTTTGACAAAATGAAGTTAACCTTCGTTTATCTATCCCAGTTCCTTTACATTTTATGTGCAGGATCCCTTCTAACTACAATTAATTGATAGTACATTAAGCAAGGATAAGGGCTGGTTTTATTTTTTCCAAAGCCTGTATTTTTCTCTTTAACAATTCTTAGGATTGTATATTGAATTATGCCAAGAAATGCATCATTCATCCTTTTGCATCTGTGTTAGCTGTGAAATAGGAGTCTGTAATGACACACAATCCCTATTCCAAGCAGAGATATTGCAGCCTGGATGTGATAAGAACCACTCTGAGAGATTCACTGTTGCTTATGTTGAGAAGTGGATAAATGTAATTAATGCACGTGGGATGTGTTAGAATTTCATTAATAACATTTGTAGAGAGATACCCAGAAACTGAGAATTTGGTTTGAGCACCCAGTTGCTCCCAGAAGAGAGTAGTCTGGGGCTGTGTTCTCCCTTCCCATGAAGGTACTCTGCAAATTCTGGCCTAAAATCCCTCTGCTGACCGGCTGCAGACTTAAAAAAAAGCTCATCTTAATTTTCCCTGGAGATCTGTTGGGTTTTTTCCTCATCTCCCCTTGCATCCCTCATCCCTTTCAGTTTGTTTCAGATCTGTGCAGTGACTTGCTATCCCAGTTTAGCCCAGTGCCTTCAGCAGGTAGATGTCAGCAGGTTGTGGCCAGCTCTGCTGCTGGTCTTTCAGGACTAGGAACATCGGAAAAATACAAAGAAAACCCATAAGGTTAAGGGCCAGAGGCAGCATGGAAAATCTGCTGGAGCTTCCGGTGTTTTTATTCTATTTGTGGTGCCAGCTGATCTCAATCACGTGGGTCCAACACCTTCCATTTAGGTCTGGCAGGCAGAATGATATCTGGGAAAAGGAGAAAGGAGGCACTGATGCTGTTCCTGCCCCCCTGTACCCTCGGGTGCCAACTCCTGTGCCCTGTGCCAAGTGTTTGTCCGTGTCCTTGCAGGAACCTTGTTGACCACCCCCCAACACACCGCCATCGGAGCACATCCAGTGTCTGTGCCAACGTACAGGGCTCAAGGAACCCCCACCTACAGCTACGTACCTCCACACTGGTAAACCACTGGCCAATCCATGTGAGTGCTGCCTCCTGCTCTGAATGAGCCTCCAAACCCCATCCAGCCAGGCCTTGGACACTGCCAGGGATGGAGCGTCCCTGAGCAACCTGTGCCAGGGCCTCCCCACCCTCACAGGGAGGAATTTCTTCCCAATATCCCATCTGTCCCTGCCCTCTGGCAGTTTGAAACCATTACCCCAGGCCTCTCACTGCATTCCCTGACAAAGAGTCCCTCCCCATCTCTCTGTCACTGGAATGTTTCATTTCCCCTGCTGGGAGATCACGCTGTTCGTTAGCGCCGGGGTTGCGTGCCACTGCCTGTGTGTTCCTGCCGTGCCCAGGATCCCAGAAATCCCAGCTGCTTGTTCCTGGGGCCCTTGGCCCATCATGCCCAATTACCAGCACAGCCACTTGATGGGAACACCATGCTGCCCAGGGAACCCCGAGGTTATCTAAAATATCTCTGTGCCGCACAAATTACGCTGGGCTAATCCTGCCCCTCCCAAATTGGTGTGCAATTAGCAGGGAGAATCCCATCTGCATAGTTGTAATCGTCTGCATTGGATACCACCACGAGCTGCTGCTTTCCCAGCTCCCTTGCCTGAGAAATTCCCCAGAGGGATGGTTAAATTCCATATGGATCAGCTTCACGTGGTGCAGGGGTGCAGAGAGGAGGAGAACATCCTTCTAATTCCCTGTTTTTAATGTATTTGCTCTCTTCCAGATCCGGAGTCAAACATTGTATGCAACTACACAAGTCTTACATCGGTGCTGTGGCCGCTGGGCTGCAGTGCCTCGTCTGTTTGCAAGAACAAAAGAAAAAAAAAAAGTGCAAGGGTCACTTTATGCATTCTTTAGTGGTTTTTGTAAAAGCTGCTTTTTCTAATCTTCTGCCTCTTTTCCCCCCCTCCCCCTCCCTCCTCCTCCCACATGAGTTGTGTAACACACATACTGACACTGAGCAATAGTCAAGTTCTCTCTTCGGTCCTATCATTTGAAAGCTCAGAATCTTCACTTTTTCCAGCATTGCCCAGCTGAGTGGTGCAAAGATCCCCCCACTTCTTGTTTGTTTGGGTTCTTTTTGTTACTTTTCTGTTGTTGTTGTTGTTGACAAGAGCCTAGATTTTTTTTGGCTAGTAAGAGTGGTTGATGTTCAGGGTACTATGTGAAAAGCACAGCGCTGGTAGGCAGGCTTATTCCGATTTGGTTTGGGTATTTTTAGTTGAAGAATATAAATTATTCAATCTTCCATAACATATTACAAGAAAATTGGTGTCTTCCAGATAGCTGTCGTGATAGATTATAAATGCATTATCTGCAGTGGAATTCTCAACTCATCCCTTCTTTTTGTAGGAGTAAGAGAATATAAATATAATTAGCAACGTAACACACTTGTCTTAGGAAGCGCGAGGACTGGTCACCAGTGGGTCTTTGGTCTGCTTTTTCCAACTGGACAAAGGGATCATGGGTGATGGGAAGGGAGCAGCGGGAAGACACGTGCTTCTCCAGGTTTAGGGTTTGGTCTGAAGAGCTTCTCTAGGTCCGAGGTTGGTCTGAAGAGCTCCTCCAGGTTCGGGGTTTGGTCTGAAGAGCTCCTCCAGAGTATGGTGGTGTGGGAAAAGAGGGTGTCTGGTTGATGGAGATGAGTCTTCAAGGCAGGGGAAGATGGGTGGCTTCACCTTGCACCCATGGTGTTGGCAGGGCTGAGACCAAACCCCGCTGCCCCCGTGGCAGTGGAGGTGTCCCCCTCCCATTCTCTAGGTTACAGCTCCAAGACTTCCAGGAGAAATGTTCATCCAAGCACAAATACCAGCACCACAGAGAAAGGAGGGGAGGGGGATGATGTCTGGGTGCTCTGCTTGGAGAGGTGGGAGAGGAGGAAGCAATAGCAATAAACACGTCGCCTTCTTCACGGGAAGGCACCTGAGAAGAGGTGACAGCAGGGAAGGTGATCCACAGTTGGCATGGACCAGGATGCAGGACACCAGGCACGGGGAGGCTGTGGGCATCAGGGTCATTTCGGGGGGGTTTGGCTTACCCAGGGGCAGGGGGACAGGAAGCTGGTGACATCCCCCCTCGGGGTGTCCAAGTAGAGCAATAAGTTGTCTTGAGGGCAGCAGAGGGAGTTTGGATTTGCAGACAGTGCTTGTGGCCAGTTTGTTTTTAAGTCCTTGTCACTAAACCCAGCATAGAAACAAGGTTTTTGGGATTTTATTGGTTTTTGGTTTTTGTTGTTTTTTTTTTTTTTAAGACAAAAGCTTGGTTGGGTTTTGATTTTTGCCTCAAGTGTGCCAAAAGTGTTCTGTGCTCTCGGTGGTGTCTCCCAGCTTGGCTTCTGCTGTCACTGAGAGGAGCTCCTGGAGCTCCTTCCCTTGAGCATGGGCCAGGTTGGGACAAGCCTAGGGATCCCAGGAGGACTTTTCCTCCCACTGGTTGGTCCCAGGTGGTTTGGCAGGTTGGGAGTTGATGTTGGCACTTCTGTTTGGGGGTCATTTGGTTGATGCTGATGGTTTTAAAGGAAATCTAGAGCAAAGCTCTGGTTGACCTCCTCAGCCTCAAGGGGAACAAAGTGGAGGAAGACTGGACTCCAGTGCTGTGGGGTGGGGAAGGGGCACCCTTGGGTTGTACTTCAGGTTCGTATAGAGGGAAAGAAGAAGGAAAAAAGAGAAAAAGACCGAAGCCAAGGATTAGTAAAGAGCTACAGGACCTTGGGAAATAACACCACTACATCATCCTTCCACTGTTTGTAGCACATTGCGGTTAAACCTGGGCCAAAAATGCCCTGTAGATCCTAGGAACTGAAGACTTCTGAGATCCCCCTTTTTCCTTCTCATGTTGACTTTTTGTGATGTACCAGGAGTTGTCTGTCAGTGTTGAGTCAGGTCTCCCAACATAATGGCACTCTGGTTTGCAGGGTCCAACGAGCTTTGGGATCACAGCCCGGGCTCTGCGAAGGACCTTTCCCAGCAGACACCATCCCACCACTATCCCAGACACCCTGCACCAGTTTAGGAACCACTCCTAAAAATTTTGGCCCATGTCTGGAAAGGAGATGTTGTGCTTTCTCCTGGAAGGAAAAAAACCATTAAAGGTGGGGGAGAAAGCCCCAGGAGTTGAACGTGGTGGATCACCCAGTGTTCCCACTGATGAGACCTAACACGGGGCGGTTGGGTTTTAACTCCTTGGCTTGCATCAATAGCAGGTCCAGTGCTCCTCATCCCACTGTTCCCAGGCAGAAATACTCATTAACCAAGGTGTGGAGAGGTGAAATACTTGCCACCTGTTGGGCCAGAGGCTTTAGTGAGGACATTTGGTAACCAGCCTTGGGCCAGTGTGTGGAACCAGGGCCACCACAGGGTGCCAGGCTTGGGTAGCTCCTTGCCAAGGTGGCTTCATGGGGCTGTGGTGGTGGGGAGATGCTCCGTGCCCTCTCCTTGATCCCAAGTCCTTCCCTTAAGCAAGTAATGGCTTAAGTGAGGGTCCTGGGAAGGTCACAATGGGGGACACTGAGGGGGGGCCACCAACTTCTCAAATACTTCATTCCAGCAAAGTGATGTTGGTTAAGGACAAGGGTTTTCCACAGTGAAGCATCACACCAGGCATTAGTGGGGAAGAGCAGGAGGGGTTAAACCATCCTTAGCAGTCCCTGAAATGTCTGAGATTAAAATTCCAGCTAAAGAGGAAGGAAAATAACTCTGAACTATTAACCCATCCCTGCCCTTACCTTTACTTCAAGACACAAGCTGCGGTGTGAGATTTGGGGGGAAAATAGGATTTTAGTGGTGGTGGTGGTGACCCCCAAATCCCAGGAGCCCCTTGAAGCCTGAAGCCATCACGCCTCCAAGTGGCTGAACCCTCCAGGCAAAGATTTGCTCCTGTATTTTATGAATAATAAATCACCCAGTTCAGCACTGTTGCAGTTTCAGGGTGTAATTCCCAGGAAGTGTTAGTTAAGGGGTTTTTTTTTCATGAGGGATGTTCAGGGCATCAGGTTTTCTTCCAGCCAGCAGCATCCCACTGAATCTGGTCCTTCCCCAAGAGACACCCTCCCTTTGCTATCCCCTTCTTCTCCTCCTTCATCCCCACAGGGAGCATGGGATGATGTGGTTCCCAGCTGGAGGGCATGAAATGAGATCCTGGTTTGTTAGCAGGGTGGAAAACAACATTTGAGACTTTATTTTTGGTAAAATCCAACCTGCCAACAATAGCAATAAGAGCTCCTGGATACCCCTAAATGCAGGTATTTTTTGGGTTTGCTTTTTTTTTTTTAATTGCCAATATTTTCAGGCCCTCCAACTCTTGTCCCCAAACTGTGGTGACCCTCTGCCCATCTTCCCTTCACCTTTGCTCCTGAGCTAGGATCAGCCTCCAAATATTTTCTCTGCTGTGTGTTAGCATTCCCATAGGGAAAAAAAAAGGAAAATAAAGCCTGTTGCAGAGCCTGGGAGGGAGGAAATCTTGGAAAAGTGTTTCTGTGGCATGTTGCACCGTGGCACCTGGAGATTCTCTGGCAATCAGGGAAAAAGAACTTGCGGAAATGTTTGCGGGGCAGGAATAGCAAAATCCACGGTTTGACAGGAGCGATTCCTGTTTGGAAACGCTCGACTGTGCTGCTTGTAGGGAATAATCTTGATGCAACATGGCCACCTGCAGCCTCCCTGTGTCCTCCTGCAAGGGATGGAGCTGGGAGATGGAAGTTTCCTAGGGGCAAAGGGGTTCAGGATCAGGGGAGGGATTTGTAGGGAAGCATGGCAATGTTCAGCATCACACCCAAACCCTCCCGTTCCCACAACACGGCCTCAACCCACACCAGGCTCCCAACCCCTCTTTCTATGTAATTAATTTTTAAATTAATTTTGACCACCAGACCAGCTCATTTTTTAAGTATTATTGGACCTCTTAAATAAAAATAAATACAAAAAAAAAAATTTCCCTGAAAGAACAAAAAAAAATTAAATTAAAACCCAAGAGTAACCACGTCTTCCAAGTCTAAATCTCACATGTGTAGGGAACATGGCCTTGGACTGATGCCCTGGAGAGCCCCACAGCCTCAGTTTGTCCATCTGAAGTGTAAATTTGGGGTTATTTTCCCATTTGTTTTCTGTTCTGGTTTTGGTTCTGAAGATCAGGTCGTGATCTCCCTGACAGATTTCAGCCAAGAGTTTGTAACTGTACGATATTTACTGTAAGATGTAGAACATTCGATAACTATTAAAATGTTTCCAAAAAAAAAAAATTAAATAAATAAATAAAAGAGCCCGAGAGGGTTGGGTGGTTGGTTTTTTTGGCACGGTGATGTCATGGAGAGGTGAATGGGACCAGCCATAAACCCTTTTGTGGGTTGATGGTCTCCAACCCAACCTTAGGTGGGCTATCCCAGTGATCCCAACATGGCCAAGCCAGCGTGATCCCATAGAAAGCAATTCCTATGGAAAGTGAAATGTGTGATCTTCATGGTGAGCATCACCACCATGTTCAGGTGTTCTCCTGAACTGAGACTTTGGAGGGAGGATGGATGGATGGATGCAGGAGACCAGCTTTGCCCAGAGCAATCCATGCCCCAGCTGGGTTGTTGGGAACGGGGGAGTCATTCCGTGATCCAGTGATTCATTATCCTGCAATGCTGAGTGCTGGCACCAGGTGATGGAGGGAAATCAGGATGGTCCTGGAGAGTTCAACAGACCCAGAAGGTGACCACGAAATGACATCCAGTGTCCTCTGTGCTTCCAGTGGAGCTGTGTTGCGGCATCATGGTTCCCAGAGATGATGATTCCTGTGGCCACCACCACCACCAGCGTTGCAGCTCCTGGCGTTATTTATCCATCAGGCCACCACCCTGTGGCCACTGCCAGGCCTCAGGGACAGAGATTCCTTCTCACCAGCTGAGCAAGATGCTGGATTCGCTGTGCTGCTGTTGGACACCTTGGTGGCAGGAGCAGAAGCTGAGCTGCCACCTCCAGCACTTTGCAGCTCTGAGCAGGACTGGCTTTCACACAATGCCCAGTGTCCTCCATGCTCTCCGCAGGGTCTTTGTGGGTGTCACTGACTCCTGAGGCAGCCCCCAGGCCAGGTGCCTGCTGTGGAAGACAAGGGATGGAGCACAGGTGAGCCTGGACTGGGCCCTTTGCACCACCCAAGGTGGCAGGAGCCACTCGGTGTCACTCATCCATGGCTGTCACTACCCAACCCAAACCTCCCCTGGCCCAGCCTGAGGCCGTTTCCCCTTGTCCTGTCCCTGTTCCCTGGGAGCAGAGCCCCACCCTGCCTGGCTGTCCCCTCCTGTCAGGGAATTGTGCAGAGCCTCAAGGTCCCCCCTGAGCCTCCTTTTCTCCAGGCTGAGCCCCTTTCCCAGCTCCCTCAGCCCCGTTCCCTTCCCTGGACACGCTCCAGCCCCTCAGTGTCCATGTAGGGAGGAGCCCAGAGCTGGACGGTCACGCTGCTGGAGGAGGGGACACAGGGGACGTGAGCGAGGGCACGTGAGCCCGTGCAGCTGCCCATGAGTCACGGAGCAGCCCCCGGCCGTGCCACCCCGTGCCAGGCCCTGCCAGCGTGGGACACCCCCACCCTCCCGCCTCGCTGTCCCCACACCGCTCTGTCCTCCAGCCCTCAGAGCTCCTTTCTCTAGGAAGGACCCCCAGGGCCCCCCACCACCCCCCTTGCACACCCCCTCACCTCGTGGGGCCATTGCTGCTGCTCCATCACAGGGGTCACATCCCGCTGCCGGCGGGGAGGGGACCACGGAGGGGCTCAGCCCCCGCCTCGCTCCTCATCTCAGGGATCCGGGACACCCGGAACCTGTTGGGGAGCATCACGTCAGCCTGTCCCCGCCCCCTGCAGAGGGGACACACACCGGGGGGCTGCCCCTGCTTACCTGCCGATGGAGAGGATGGTCAC
This sequence comes from Picathartes gymnocephalus, assembly GCA_013390045.1. Classification (NCBI taxonomy): domain Eukaryota; kingdom Metazoa; phylum Chordata; class Aves; order Passeriformes; family Picathartidae; genus Picathartes; species Picathartes gymnocephalus. Next base: position 309,758 of record WEKY01051260.1, read on the forward strand.
CTCGCTGGGATGCGCTCCGGGTTTGGGGGCTTTGGTGGCACCGAGCGATGGCGGCACCTCGGGCCATTTCTGGCTGCAGCGGGCGCACGGCGCCGGTCCCTGCACCGTGTGCAGGTGCTGCTGGTGCTGGCAGGCGGGGGGAAACTGAGGCAGCAGGTGCAGCCTGGGGAGGGGGGAGATACCATCAGCATGGGGGTGGTCCCACCACGGGGGGGGTCCTCAGTGCAGCCCTAGAGGGACTCTTACTTATTGAGGGGGGCACAGCTCAGTGGCATCAGCTGCTGCCTCTGGTGCTCCTTCAGCAGCTCCTCCAGCGCCGCTGCATTTTCTGTGTGGGGGAGGACACCAAGGAGTTGGGGGCGTCACCTGGGGCTCTGGCCCAGGTCACGCCCTCCTCTCCCTTCCCAGGGACCCTCTGACCTTTCTTCTCCGTGATCAGCCGCACCAGCACCCCGATGGTGTCCTCGTTGGCATCCTCCAGCTGGTAGATGGAGCTGGGACCTGGAGGCAGAAGTTAGGGAAGACTGGGTGGTGGGGGATAAGGTATCCCAAGGACAAGCAGGATGCCCTGGATGGGCTGAGCAAGGCAAGATGGATGTGGGGTCACCAAAGGCGTCACGGCACAACCAGGGCTCACCGGTGCCACCGGGCTGGGGCTCCTTGCCGGTAGTGCAGTGGTAACCCTTCTTCTTCAGCAGGTTGCAGACCAGGATTCCCAACAGCCCCATGGCACAGAAGACCGGGACGATGGTCAGCACGGCTGCCTGTGCTGCTGCCGCCTCCTCCTCTTCCTCACCCCCCAGCAGGGTCACCCGTGTCCCGTTGGTTCCCGGGGCCCGGCCCGGCATTTCGGGGCTGCGGGCTCGCCGCTGGCCTGCAGGGAGGCACGGGATCAGCCTCAGACAGGGGCTTTGTTGGGATTAAACCCCATTTCCCAGGAGCCCTGCACCAGGTTTGGACCCCAGGGAAGCCGCTCGTGTCGTGAGCGGAGGTGTCCTCAGCTGCCACGGCCCAGCAGGACATCGTGCCCCATCCCCAGGGGGACACACCCTGCGGCGAGGGCCGGCACAAGCTCCTCCATCACCGCCAGCCCCGGGGTGACACCTCCGGCTCCAGCACCCACCTGGGCACCCCGGGGTGCTGCGGGGAGCAGCGGCGCAGGGCAGGCACCGGCCCCGGGGCTCCCTCTCCCCTCCAGGGCTGTGAAACCTGCGGGGTGGGAGGGGAGGGTCAGGACACGGCCCCGAGCGAGGGCGGGGCTGGGGCTCAGCATCCCCCCGGCTGGGCTCACCCCGGCAGGCAGGCTCCGCAGCGGCTGTCGCTCGCCGCTGTCCCCGCCGCCACCAGGACCCTGTTCCCGGCGCGGCACTGCGTGTGAGCGGCGCAGGACGCGTCCCCCAGCGAGAAGGTACCGGGGGGACAAGCTCGGCACGTCCCCGCTGCATCCTGCGGAGAGGGAAAGGGGCGGTGAGCGATGGGTGGGTACCGCATCCTCCCCTCCGGGCGGGCAAGGCTTACCCCGGTGGGCTCCTCTCCGGGCGGGCATCCCGCTGTCCCCTGCTCGGGGGCACTGCAGCTCCCGGCCCCCTGGGCAGGTCTGCTCAGCACCTGCGGGAGCATCAGAGCGCTCAGTGCCGGCAGTGGAGTGGCTCCGGTGCCACCCTGTCACAGGTGATGCCACCCTGTCACAGGTGACGCCACGGGTGCCACCCTCCCTCTTGCCCCACAGCCAGTGGACGCCCTGCTGCAGTGGTGAGAGGGATATGAGCTCACTGGATGCACCACGATGGATGCAAACCCATCCCCGTGTCCCATGTGGCTGTGGGGTGGTGTTTGAGCACCTGAGAAGCAGAGGGATGGGACAGGAGGGGACAGACAAGGCCATACTCACCCCCAGGACGGTGACAAGCCACCAGTGCATCCCGCTCCTCTTCATCACCCGGGGAGACCTGCCCAAGGGGGAGCACCGGGGTCATCATCCAGGGAAAATCCCACCGGAGAAGAAATTTGGGGGCCCTTTTTCTCCCCCCTGGGATGTTCCAAGGCATCTGCCTAAATATCCTTACAGCAGCAGTCCTGAACCATCCCCCAGAAAGTTTTTATGGAATGCCTGGAATCACCCCTTCCCTTGGAGATGCCAACTCCATCCCAAACTGGAGAGGGACCAACCTCAACAGGGCAGTCACACCATTCATGCAAGGAGCAGATGATGCTAAAAAAAAAAAACTAAAGAAAGGTTTTTCCTGCTCCGGAGGAAATCCTTTTAATCTGTCACAGGGAAATGAAGTCACTAAAAAAAATTTAAAAATATTTAAATAAAAACTTGAACAAAAGGTGTTTCCCTGAGTCTCATCCCCCCTCTTCATACTCTGCAATTGGTAGTTAAAATTAAAACTTATGCTGACAGCACAGGGGAAGGAAGGAAAAAATAAATAATAACCCAAACCCGGATCCAGCCTCCGTGTGGGAATCCTGCCGCCCTCATGGAAATTCCCCCCGGTCGTCACGGTCCTGTGAGAGCCCCGGCAGAGCTTCGTTACAGCCTGTGCCTGACGAGTTCCTCCTCATTAGGGGCCCGCACCGCCCCGAGATGCAGCTAATTACACACGGGGGGGGTCCTGGGGGTGAGTGGAGCTGAGCCAGGTGTTCATAGGACGTGCAGGCTCTCCACCCCATAATCCAGGACTAATAAAACTCGAGTTTAAAGTGAACATCAAGCATTTTAATCCTCTGGGGCCGTGGAATCCCAGCACTTTAGGGACACACCGAGATGTTTGGGGACCTGCTCTGCTGGGGAAGGAATGGCTTCAGGAGGGGACAGGAAGGTCCCACCGTGGCTGAGGGACCACCAGAGCATTCCAGACCATGATAAACTGGATCTAAACACCACCAGGAGCAGGGCTAAAGCTGATCTGCCGCCAAGCTTAACCCAAGGATTAAGGACATCCCTCAGATGCCCCAGGCGCTGCCGTAGGGATGCAGGAGGTGCAGGGACCAGAGAGTGCCAGCTCCTGGGTGGCACTGGAGCTTTGCCCAGGACTCAGCACCTGCTTTTGGGGGCAGCTTGGGGCCATCCCAGGTGGGGCTGGGGGTTGCAGGCACAAATCCTCAGCTGGCGATGCTGGGATGCCCGGCTGTCCTGATACACTCCTAAAAACAACAGAATTTGCCCGTCCAAAAACCAGAAGAAACCAAAAAATAACCCCACCAGTGCCAGACCTGGCTGCTTTTTGGGGACACTCCAAGCTCCACCACCACCCCCGTCCCCCACCTGACTGGTGCATCAATGCCAACACTCCAGAAGAGGCGACCTGGTTTTGGAAAGCTCCCCAAATCCCTCCGGGTCACAGGAGCCCTTTAATTCCCAGCCCCACTTAACACAGTCTGTAACCTAAAACTGCCCCCTGGGATTCCAGCGAGGGTTTCCCCTCCCCGTGGGGGAACAGGGTTTCAGCCGATGGCTCCTGCAGACAAACAGAGGCAAAAAGGAGAAACTGTTCGGGAAAAAAACTTTGGGGAACAGCTGCTGGAGACAGCCTGGGACAAGGAGGGGATTGTCCGGCAGATGGAGCGAAACTCGGCATTATCGCACCCCCCCCGGGCCCCATGGGAGCTGTGGGAACAACCGAGCCGCCACGAAATTCCAGCGTTAAAGTCGAACGATGCCGGGGGAAGCGCTGGGATGGCGCAGAGCCCCGGCAGCGGCACGTCCCGGCCTCGATTCGGGGTGCAGCCCCGCGCCGCAGCATCCCGCAGCATCCCCGGCCCTTTGGCTCGGAGCCCTGGGATTTTCCAGCTCCGGCAAAAAAAAACCAAATAAAAAGGAAAAAAAAAAAAAAGAAAAAAGAAAAAAAGAGAGACCCCCGACCCGGTTGCTACCTCTTTTCCCAGACAACTGCTGCTGAGTATTCCTTAACCTACTTTTTCTCCCCTCCACCCTTTATTTTAACCTACTTTGGCGCTGCAGCAGCCGCAGCCTCCCGGACCCGCCGGGCTCTTCCCAGCGCACCCCACTCCAGGTGCAGCTCCCCCCGTGCCCTTCTTGAAGGATAAGGCCAAGACAACAGCACCGCCCACCTTTTTTTAGCGCAAAGCGGGGCTCGAGCATCCCAAAAAGCGCCAGATCCCCCTCCGTGCACAACCCAAAGCTGCGGAAACCCCAACCCCCGACCCCGCCATGGGGGAATAACCCTTTCAGGCGCAGTAACCCGAGCTCCCCCCGGGGCAGAGGGGGTGTCCCTGTACCGGGGGTGTCCCTTACCTGTCCCCACCGCGGAGCCCCCGGGCTGCCCCCGGGGCGGCCCCGTCGGTCGCGCCTCCTCCTTATGAATGAACCCGCGGCCGCGCGGCGCCGAAAGCCACGCCCCTTTCCGTGACGTCACACTGCGAGACCACGCCCCCCAGCGGCGGCGCCACCTCCCGGCCGCGGAGGGAATTGCGGGCGGGAATGGACCGGGGGCGGGATTTGGGATGGGATTTATCCCACCGACGCGGGGGGGTTGAGGGGGAAAACGGGAACAACCAGACCAGGGTGAGTTTGAATTAAAAAAAAAAAAAAAAGGGTTTTTTTTTTCTCCCCCATATGGGCTTGCAGGGGGCAGCCATGTGTGCTGTGCCCCGCTTTCCTACCTGTCCTACAGCATGCCGTGCCTTGTCCTCTTCCTTAGGCGACAGTTTTCCCACAGTGGGGACACCCGGTTGTGGTCAGGCCTGGTGTTCCCTCTGTTCCCCTCGGCGTTCCCCAGGATGACCTGGTGTCCCCTATTCCGGCTGTTTGTCCACCCAGGGAGTGCCACATCCCGCTGATCTGTGGCACAAGGGGTGGATACCCTGGTATCTCCCTCAGGGTTATCCAGGACACCCCAGCAGTGGAAACGGTTTCTTCCTCCCACCAGAGGCTTCACCACCAGCGGCAGCAGCGGGTGACATTCCCAAGGGGTGGCGGGAGCCATGCCCGTCCTCACCCTGTCCCTGCCACCCCGTCCCGAGGTGAAGGATGAGACCACACTGGGATCATTCTGGCACGGGTGACCTTTAATAACAAAGAGCCCCCAGGTGACCGAAATCCACCCCCCTCCCTCCTTCCCCAAAATATCCTCCTCATCCCAATTATAGCACGCACCCACTCACCCCGCTGACGGACAGACGGATGGCTCCATGTGGGATGGCAGCGTTCCCGTCACACACCCAGCTGTGTGGGACTGGGGACACCCTGATTCATCCCTGCCACCACGGCTGTCACGTCTCCCTTGGGGACAACAGGGTGTCCCGATCTGGGAGCACTATCTCACCTGGATCCTGGGGTGAAAGCAGGAAAATGGGGGAGAAAAAAGGGCAAATGGGGGAGGCTTGGTCCAGCAAAGTCTCATTTTTAGGGTCCCCCACACTGTCACCCATTTTAAGGGTGGGGGGACAGCCCTGGTGGCTGGCAGGGAACGTGAAGATGAATGTTCTCATCCAGAGATGCTTCAAATGGCAGCAGCGCCTTCGTCCCACTTGCTAGGCTGCGAAATCCCACCGGGAATCACAGAGAAGGAGGGGGGGGACACCCCAATTTCCTTCCCTCCTCCCCTCCATCACCTCCCCCCCTCCACCAGCGGGGTCTGCCTCTCCGTCGGGGCGATGAACCGGGAAGTTTTAACCCCTCAGCTCCGGAGTGGAGGGACTGGCAGCGAGGTGCTGATGCCCCTGACCCCGGCAACCCCCCAAAATAAATAAGGATGTTTATATATATATAATATATATATA